>ML679184.1:0-12079 GCA_007922305.1 Dermatemys mawii
AGCCGAGCGGAGCCCGAGCCCCTCCGAGCGGAGCCGACAATTCCCGAACGGAGCCGAGCGGAGCCCGAGCCTCTCCGAGCGGGCCGGGGTCGCTGTCTCCGCCGTCGAGGGTCCGCGGGTCCCGCCGGTGAGTGAGCGGGGCCCGGGCGGGGCAGGCAGCGTCCGCCGGGGCAGAGCTCGGGGGGAGGCCCCGCGGCAGGAAGTCCGGGCAGCCGACTTGGCCGAAGGCCCGCCCGGACGCCTGGGTCCCGGCCCGGCTGCCCGCGGAGGTTCGGGTCTCTGCCCCCGCTCGGGCGCGCGCTTCGGGGTCTCTGCCCCCCAACCCGAGGCGTGGTGGCTGCGGGAAGGGGAGGCCGGTTCTCTGACCCCCCTCCCGCTGACATATGTGGGGGTCGTGTCTCTGTCCCCCAACCCCAGGAGTGGGGACTGCGGGAGGGGGAGGCCGGTTCTCTGAGCGCCCCCCCCCCGCAGACATATGGGGTGGGGCTGGGTCTCTGTGCCCCCCACCGGCATGGGGACTGCGGGAGGGGGAGGTTGGCTCTCTGACACCCGCCGCAGACGTGTGTGGGGGCTCGGTTCTCTGTCCCCCACAGACGCGTGTGTTCAGCCCGGGTCTGGGGCACATTGCAGGTGCAGGCGGCGGGGGCCGGAGCCATGATCGAGGTTCTGGCCCAGCTGAGTCGCGGGCCCGTGTTCCTGGCCGGAGAGATGCTGGAGTGTGGGATCATCTTCACCAACCCGCTCTCCGCCACCTCCACCTCCGCCAGCAGGTACCAGCTGCCCTGGAGCCCCCTCCCCTCTTCCAGCCCACGGGGGAGATCAGGTCCCAGCTTGGCCAGGGCATGCAACTGGCCCCCCAGAGCAGAGCGGAGGCCACGGTGGGGTCCCGAGAGGAGAAGGGGGCATGAAGGGGATGCTGTGGCCTTGTCACTTTACAGCCTTCCCTGCCCCCAGACCTTCCCCTCCCCTCCCCCCGGCGCGCCCAGGCACCACCGAACTGGGACTTGTCTGTCCCCTGCTTAATCAGTAACCAGGGCTGATTCAGGAGTGATTGAAATGACACAAGGTTACGGGGGAAGAATGAAGCTAAACTGGCTTTTACACCCGAAGAGCTGGTTCCACCGGGCTGGCCGGTCACTGAGGGGAGAATAGTTAGTTCCCGGAGCGCCCAGGGGCTCCGCTTGGCATCAGGACATCTTTGGGCTGAGCACTGAACAGGCATATAGCCAGGGTCGTGCCTCATGCACCTCACATGCCACCCTGAGGAGCCGTGGGTGGAGGGCCAGAGAGAGGGTGACACAGACAGGTTACATGTACATAGCTGATCCACAGCCATGGTCAGAGTGTTAAGTTTTCATCCCAAACGTGTCACAGTTCAATGATCTGCGTAGAGCTCCACCTGGAGACGCGCCCGCGGGAGTCGAGAGAAAAGCTTTTGGCAGTTGAAAAAACTGTCAGCAGCCCCTGTTCTGAAATACTGAGATGAACAAAGGGCTGAGGTCTCGGGTGATGCAAGCTCGCGGTTTTGGGGCTGACCTCCTGCAGGATGATTCCCCCGAAGCAAGAGCGAAAGCACAACTCAGCAGACCTATGCTCAGATTGCAAAAGGAACACTGGTAGTTGTTTGGTTGTGTGTCACGGCATTCAGAGAAGCAGGTGGAACGTTGGGAATCTTTCCGAAAGGGATCGTTAGTAAGACTGAAAATATCCTATTGCCTCTATATAAATCCATGGTACATCCTCATCTTGAATAGTACGCTCAGGTGTGGTCTCCCCATCTCAAAAAAGATCTATTTGAATTGGAAAAGGTACAGAAAAGGGGAAAAAAATGATAAGGGGTATGGAACAGCTTCCATATGAGGAGAGATTCATAAGACTGGGACTTTTCAGCTTGGAAAAGACACGACTAAGAGGGGATATGACAGATCTATAAAATTGTAACTGGTGAGGAGCAAGTAGATAAGGAAGTGTTATTTACTTGATCTCATAACACGAGAACTAGGAGTCACCAACTGAAATGAATCGGCAGCAGGTTTAAAACAAACAAAAGGAAGTATTTCTTCACACAACGCACAGTCAACTTGTGGAACTCTCTGCCAGATGATGTTGCGAAGGCCAAGACTATAACAGGTTTAAAAAAGAACTAAACAAGTTCATGGAGGATTGGTCCATCAATGACTATTAGCCAGGCTGGACAGGAATGGGGTCCCTAGCCTCTGTTTGCTGGAAGCTGCAAGTGGGAGAAAGGAAATGGCTCACTTGATGATTATCTGTTTCAGTTCATTCTCTCTGGGGCACCTGGGACCGGCCACTGTCGGTAGACAGGATAGTGGGCTAGACGGACCCTCAGTCTGACCCAGTATGACTGCTCTTACGTGTGCTATTTAATTAATATATTGATGGACAGGAATTGGTCAACTTAGAAACACACACTGTAAAGTGTTGGAAGCCACAGTACATTCTTCCTCCAGGGTGAGCCGTTCGGCTTCACTGCTGCCTCAGACTGGACCTCTGGGCCTGCAGCCCTCTGCTCCAGCCCGTCAGCTCTGCCCAGCAAGTCCCTCTGAGACAGACCCAGACGGAAACTTGTCCACTCACAGGGATTAATGTACCTCACCCAGCATCTGCAGTGACCCTCCCACAGCGCTGCTAGAGCATCCTCCGGTCTGGCCAGCCCAGAGCCCAGCCAGGCTGTAGGGAACCCATTTCCTTTGGTCTCCTTTGTCAGACTCCAGCTGAGAGTCCCGGCTCCTGCCAGCTCTGATCCCCCACCTCATTCCGCCCCACTCCCTTGTTCTCCAGCTGGGGAATGCTGCTCACCTCCCTGCTGAGAGATGGGGAAATCCCGATCCCTCTGGGGCCCTGGTCACTGGGAGTCAATGTCCCAGCGATTGGATTGGCCTTTGTCTTTTCAAGTGCTCCACTGATGTGGGGACTGGGCCCAGACACCTTGGTGATACCCATATCTGTGTCTCCCAGCCTGCTCTGAGAGCAGACAGCCCCTTCCAGCCCACAGGGGAACAACGGAGCACAATGAAGCTGAGACACAAATAAGACTCATAAAAATGTTCCAGAATGTTCCCACTTGACCACAGCTCACAATTCACAAATGGCTCATTGTGGCTCTTCTGCATGATAAAGCGATTCAAGTACATCATGCCAAGACCCTGCTATGCACAGTCAGCTGGGTCAGCAGAAAAGCTAGTGCAGATGGCAAGGACCTTGATTAACAGGTAAAAAACTCCGGTGATTCAAGGGAGCCATACCTAGCAGACTATTACAGCATTCTCAGTGCTTGTTAGCATTACCAGCACACTAGTTAGAGACTGATGGACAGAAGAATGGAAACCTTAATTCCCTCATCTCCGAAGTGTCTTGCTCCAAAGACTGCCACATTCAAGTCCAGTAGAGCCTCAGCGTTACGACCCCTCGGGGATGGAAGTTGGTCATAACTCTGAAATGTTCCAGAGTGGCAGCCGTGTTAGTCTGTATCCACCAAAAAAAAAGAGGAGTCCTTGTGGCACTTTAGAGACTAACAAATATATTTGGGCATAAGCTTCTGTGGGCTAGAACACAGTTCATCAGATGCATAGAGTGGAACATACAGTAGGAAGATCTATCCATACACAGAGAACATGAAAAGATGGGGGTTGCCATACCAACTGTAAAAGACTGATCAGTTAAAGTGACTGGTATCAAAGGTGTAGCAGCGTTAGTCTGGACCTGCAAAAGTGACAGTCTTCTGGCGCCTTATAGACTAACAGATGTTTAGGAGCATAAGCTTTCGTGGGTGAAGACCCACTTCATTAGATGAATGTTGTGGAAATCTCCAGAGGCAGGTATAAATATGCAGGCAAGTATCAGGCTAGAGATAACAAGGTAAATTCAGTCAGGGAGGATGAGGCCCACTTCCAGCAGATGATCTGGAGGCATGAACACCAAGAGAGGAGAAACTGCTTTTGTAGTTGGCTAGCCATTCGTAGTCTTTGTTTAGTCCTGACCTGGTGGTGTCAAACTTGCAGATGAACTGTAGCTCAGCAGTTTGTCTTTGAAGTCTGGTCTTGAAGTTTTTTTGCTGCAGGATGGCTGCTTTTAAATCTGCTATTGTATGTCCAGGGAGATTGAAGTGTTCTCCTACAGGTTTTTGTATATTGCCATTCCTAATATCTGATTTGTGTCCATTTTTCTTTTTTCGTAGGGACTGTCCAGTTTGGCCAATGTACATAGCAGAGGGGCATTGCTGGCACATGATGGCGTATATTATATTGGTAGATGTGCAGGTGAATGAACCAGTGATGGTATGGCTGATCTGGTTAGGTCCTGTGATGGTGTCACTGGTGTAGATAAGTGAGCAGAGTTGACATCGAGGTTTGTTGCATGGATTGGTTCCTGAGTTAGAGTTATTATGGCACGTTGTATAATTGCTGGTGAGGATCTGCTTGAGGTTGGCGGGTTGTCTGTGGGCGAGGACTGGTCTGCCTCCCAAGGCCTCCCGTTGTTGTGCAGGATGGGTTGTAGATCACTGATGATGCGCTGAAGAGATTTTAACTGAGGACTGTAGGTGATGGCCAGTGGTGGTCTGTTGTTTCCTTTCCTGAGCTTGTCGTGCAGCAGGAGGCTTCTGAGTACACGTCTGGCTGTGTTGATCTGTTTCCTTACTTCCTCATGTGGGTGTCGTAGTTTTAAGAATGCTTGGTGAAGATCAGCGGGAGGAAAAAAAAAACTTTTGCAATGATAATGAGGATGGCCCATTTCAAACAGTTGACAAGAAGATGTGAGTAACAGTTGGGGAAAACTTAGCATGGGGAAATCATTTTCAGTTTGTGTAATGACCCAGCCACTCCCAGTCTTTACTCAAGCCTAATTTAATGGTATCCAGTTTGCAAATTAATTCCACTTCTGCAGTTTCTCGTATTGACACATACAATATTGTGCTCTCAGGGGTGGCTTGGGATGATGGAGCAGTGCCCCTCTGCCATGTACATTGGCCAAACCAGACAGTCTCTATGCAAAAAAATAAATGGACACAAATCTGATATCAGGAATTATAACATTCAAAAAACAATAGGAGAAGACTTCACTCTCCCTGGTCACTCAATAACAGACCTTAAAGTGACCATTCTTCAACAAAAAAAACTTCAAAAACAGACTCCAACTTGAAACTGCAGAACTGGAATTAATTTGCAAACTGGATACCATCAAATGAGGCCTGAATAAAGATTGGGAGTGGTTGGGTCATTACAAAACCTAATTTCCCCCATACTAATTTCCCCCTAATGTTACTCACACCTTCTTGTCAACTGTTTGAAATGGGCCACTCTCATTACCACTGCAAAAGTGACTTTTCCTCCCTTGATATCCTGCTGTCAATTGAATTGTCTCGTTAGACTGACCTCCCACTGGATACGGCAACTCCCATCTTTTCATGTACTGTGAGTATTTATACCTGCTCCTGTATTTTCCACTCCATGCATCTGATGAAGTGGGTTCTAGCCCACGAAAGCTACTGCCCAAACAAATTTGTAAGACTCTAAAGTGCCACAAGGACTACTTGTTTTTGCTCATATAATGAGACTATATCATCTTTTGTACCCCAGATAAAGAACAGAAATATGTACTGAACACATCTGCCTTTTCTGTGGTATAATTGATAACTCTACCATTTCCATTGAGGATACCATTGTCAGGATGCTTTTTGTTCCTAATAATTGTCCTTAACTTTGCCAGACAAAGATTGCTTCTTGTGTCCCTTTGCTTCCCTTATCAATTTTCTACAATTCCTACTTTCTGAATTATATTCATTACCATCAACTTTCCATTTTTCAATTTGTAATATATTACTATTTAATTTTTTATAGCTGTTCTTAACTTCATCTCTAAACCAGGTCAGTTTTTTAAGCAGCATGGTCTTCTTCCTCAGTTGTGGGAAGCTTTTGGGGCCTCTAGTAAGGTGTTCTTAAATGATCTCCAATTATCACTCAAATGTTTTTGATTCAATTCTTCGCAATAGCTGATTTGTCTTATAATTGTTTTCAGCTCTGTAAAATTGACCTTGTTAAAAGACCAGGTGTCTCTATATTACAGGTCTGAACTTTGTTCTGCTTGCACATTATAAATGGGATCAAGTCATGCTGACTTGTACCTAAGCTGCCATTAACCTTCCGTTCTGGGATCATTTGCTCTTCATCTGTTAGGATAAAGTCTCATAAAGAATTCCTACGGTAGCAGCCTCTGGCCTGGGGTGAGGCATCTCCCAAACCATTCGGGTTTTATATGTTAGGTTCTTTCCGGGGCTGTGCAGCGAGTGGGGTTCCGGGGTGTGTGATGTCGCGGGGAGCAGAGTGATTCCCCTTGTGTCCTCCCCTCTGGGGGTGTTGCCTGGCTTGGTGCCTTCTTGGCTGTGTCCCCCCATGTCTCACCGCTTGTCTCTCTCCTCTGCACCCAGTGAGATGCTGGCGTGGGCCAGCGCCCAGATTCACTGCCAGTTTCATGCCAGTGAGAACCGGGTGGCGCTGCCGCCCTCAGATGAGAGCAAGCACGATGTGCAGGCTGAGAACGAGACCGTGTTCGTCCCCAACAGAGGTGAGCGCTGGCCTGGGTGTGGGTGTGGAGGGGACTTGGCAGGGACTCGGAGGAAGAGGCTGAGGAGAGAGAAAGTAATGACTGGTCCTTAGAGAGATCGGGGGGCCGCTGAGATCCGGGGCAGAGAATCCCTAGTTCTCACCTTGTATCATCATCCCACAGAGACACACCTCCTGCTGCAGGAGCCTTCAGTGAGACTCCGAAAAGCAGCAACGCCAGCTAGGGTTAAACTCTCAGAGCTGTCAGCCCTGTGGCTCTGGGGACATCCCTAGCCCGTACCCCGCTAGCACTCACCTCTCTGGGCAAGGATGCTCCCTGCTCTGGGGGCTGTCTGGGAGTGGGGGACACTGGGCTGGTTGCGCCTGGTGCTTTGGTCCTAGGGTGACCAGGCAGCTAGTGTGAAAAATCGGGACTGGGAGTGGAGGGTAATAGGAGCCTATGTAAGAAAAAGACCCCAAAACGGGGACTGTCCCTATCAAACCGGGACATCTGGTCACCCTTTTGGTGCTGTGCAGCAGTTGTTGTTCTTTCCCTTTCAGGAGAGCGGGGTCAGTGCATCCTGTCCACACCCCCAAAGATTCTCTTTTGTGACTTGCGCCTGGATCCCGGAGAGTCGAAATCCTGTGAGGACCGTGTTCTCTTCCCTCGGGGGCGGGGCTGGTCTCACGGGGCTTTGATCTCCCTGGCTAGGCTGTTCTTCAGCTGGCCTGATTTCCTCCCTGTAGGCTTGTGCTGTTCTTTTATACCCCTCCTTAACAATTCAGCCAGGCTTTGATTTTGGAGTCATCAAAGAACTGCTGAGGGAGCCACATCGGTCCCTGCTATTTGCCCATGTTTCCTTCACTTTGGGCTAGTTTGCAGTTGTGCATTTCTTAGTGGGGGGAAGGGATAGGGTTGTGAGTTCAATCCTTGAGGGGGCCATTTAGGGATCTGGAGCAAAAATCTGTTGGATGATTTAGTTAGGGATTGGTCCTGCTTTGAGCAGGGGGTTGGACTAGGTACCTGCTGAGGTCCCCTTCAGCCCTGATAGTCTGTGATTCTACATCTCCTTGAGAAACAGCCAGCTCTCCTGAGCAGCTTTGTCCCTTAGATTTTCTTCCCATGGACCTTACCTACCAGTTCTCAGAGTCTGTTAAGGTCGGCTTTTGTGAAACTCATTGTCCTCATTCTGCTGCTCTCACTCCTTCCTTTCCTGAGAATCATGAAAATTATAATGTCTTGGTCCCTTTCTCCCACCTTCCTATTGACAGCCAGTTCCTCCCTCCTGGGCAGAATGAAGTCTCCAGTGGCCGCCCCCCTGGTTACTCCCTCCATTTTCTGAAAGAAAAAGTTGTCTCTGGTGCGTTCCGAGAGCTTACTGGGAATGCTGGGTGTTGCCGTGTTACTTTCCCCACAGACGTCTGGGTAGTTAATGTCCCCCATTACCACCAAGTCGCTTCAGTTCCCCGTCTGTGACAGGAATCCCTGCCCCCCAGCTGGGGGCGCTGTCAGGATAATTCCCTCCTGCGTGGGAGGCTCAGGCGTCCCTGAGGGGAGACGATAGGGAAGTGTTGTGTGGAGCCTAGGCAGGGCCGGCAGGGGCACCCCCAGCTCAACTCTTCCCATGGTAAGGCCCCCGGGCAGTGAGCCCTGCCCCTCTCGTTTCAGACTCGTACTGCGAGACGCTGCCAGTGGACGGGCCGCCCTCCTTCCGCGGGCAGTCGGTGAAGTACGTCTACAAGCTGACCATCGGCTGCCAGCGGGTGAACTCTCCCATCAAGCTGCTGCGGGTGCCGTTCCGGGTGCTGGTGCTGCACGGTAAGGCCAGCTGTGGCCCGCTCCCGGCAGGGCGGGGAGCGCCCCTTCCCCTGCCAGGCTGTGACCCTTTCGGCGCTCTCTCCTCAGGGCTCAAAGAGTATCAGTTCCCCCAGGACGAAGTGGTTGCCCCCTCGAACCCCTTCCTGGAGGAGGAGGAGGGGGTGAAGAAAGACTCCCGGCTGGCAGACCTGGCCACGGAGCTGCTGATGGCAGCCACCTCCCGGCGCAGCCTGCGTAGGTTGTTCCCCACCTGATCTTACCATCCCCCCTGCCCCTTCCGGCACGCGCCTGGTCCTTGCGGTCTCTGCCCTGTCCCCTGGCAGCGTGCGCACTGTGGCCCATTCCTCTCCCATCCCAGCTCCCTGGATTCCTCCTCAGCGGCTCTGCAGAGCTTCCTTACAGCAATCCAGCAGCCTCACCGCGTGTCCGAAGGCCTGGCATGCTGACAGCTGCCCCACACTGCCTCACACTGCCCCGCCTGTGTAAAGGTCCTGACAGATCAAAGCATCTCAGTCCATAGCCAGCCAGGGCCCCGTTGTCACCAGCATGCTGAGGGATCCTCAGCGCTCCCTGGAGCTGTCTGCCGGGGGGAGTCCTGTCCTGCAGAGACACGGCCACGCTCTTGGGCTGTGGCTTTGTCCCGGGGAGAGGAGCTGCAGCCCTGGCTCATAAGAGTGGCCGTACGAGGTCAGACCAAAGGTCCATCCATACCTCTCTCATCTCCCGCCCTTAGTCTCCTCTTTTCCAAGCTGAAAAGTCCTAACCTCTTTAATCTCTCCTCATATGGGACCCGTTCCAATTCCCTAATCATTTTAGTTGCCCTTCTCTGAACCTTTTCCAATGCTAATATATCCTTTCTGAGATGAGGAGACCACATTTGTACACAGTATTCAAGATGTGGGCGCACCATAGATTTGTATAAGGGCAATAAGATATTCTCCGTCTTATTCTCTATCCCTTTTTAATGATTCCTAACATCCTGTTTGCTTTTTTGACTGCCGCTGCACACTGCATGGACATCTTCAGAGAACTATCCACGATGACTCCAAGATCTGTTTCCTGATTAGTTGTAGCTAAATTAGCCCCCATCATATTGTATGTAGAGTTGGGGTTATTTTTTCCAATGTGCATTACTTTACATTTATCTACATTAAATTTCATTTGCCATTTTGTTGCCCAATCACTTAGTTTCTTGAGATTTTTGAAGTTCTTCACAGTCTGCTTTGATCTTAACTATCGTGAGCAGTTTAGTATCATCTGCAAACTTTGCCACCTTGCTCTTTACCCCTTCTTCCAAATCATTCCTCCTCTGCCTGTCTCCTTTCTCCACAGACGTGTATAACATCAGCAACACCCGGGGGAAGGTGGGCAAGTTCGGTATCTTTAAGACTGTCTATAAGATTGGAGAAGACATCATTGGGACCTTTAACTTCTCGGAAGGGGACATCCCCTGTCTGCAGGTAAGTGCGGCTCCTGCTTCCCAGCCATATGGGCCAGGGGTGGATGTGGGCAGATAGGCTGGCAGCAGGGATGCAGACACTGGGATGCTTTGGGTGCTTCTGGGCAGTCCAGGGTCCTGCCTTGGGCTTCCTGGTTGGTTTGGTTTGGGGGGGCTGCGAGTTATTCAGATCTAGGCCCCCCAGAGCCTTCTGCTGAGCTCTCGGCTGGGATCGCACAGCAGTGTCTGAAAGCCAGGGCTTGGAAAAGAGGAGACTAAGGGGGGAGATGATAGAGGTCTATAAAATCATGAGTAGGGTGGAGAAAGTGAATAAGGAAAAGTTATTTACTTGTTCCCATAATAGAAGAACTAGGGGCACCCAATGAAATTAGTGGGCAGCAGGTTTAAAACAAATAAAAGGAAATTCTTCTTCACACAGCGCACAATCAATCTGTGGAACTCCTTGCCTGAGGAGGCTGTGAAGGCTAGGACTAGAACAGGGTTTAAAAGAGAACTGGATAAATTCATGGAGGTTAAGTCTATTCATGGCTATTAGCCAGGCTGGGTAAGGAATGGTGTCCCTGGCCTCTGTTTGTCAGAGGGGGGTGATGGATGGCAGGAGAGAGATCACTTGATCCTTACCTGTTAGGTTCACTCATTCCGGGGCACCTGCCATTGGCCACTGTCGGTAGACAGGATACTGGGCCGGATGGACCTTTGGTCTGACCCCATACAGCCGTTCTTATGTTCTTTGCCTGCTCTCAAACCTGTGCCCTGCTCCCCAGTACTCAGTGAGCCTGCAGACAGAGGAGAGCATCCAGGAGGAGTTCCAGCGGCGGCGCGGGCAGCCTGTCTCCTACAGCACTCACGCCCGCCACCAGGAATCCTGTCTGCATACCGCCAGGAGCAGCTTCAGCCTCCCCGTCCCACTAAGCTCCACGCCCGGCTTCACCACCAACATCGGTGAGTGTCTGGGGAGGGAGCTGCTGCCGCTCGCTGGTGGGGTAGACTGGGCGGATGGGCATTGCCCCACTGCCATCCCCATCAGAGCCGGGTGCCAAAGAGAAGGCAACAGTGCCAGTGCTGGGGGGTTGCTGCCCTCCTCCTAGAAAGGGGGGCCCCCTGGCCAAGCTGGTTGGTGCTAACATGGCTGCTGAGTGGGGACCCCAGCTGTGCCATCCAGGTGCTATTGTGCTCACAGCCTTTGACCCTCCTTTCCCCCCAGTGTGTCTGAAGTGGAGGCTGCACTTTGAGTTCGTGACCTCCCGGGAGTCGGGGGAGGCTCACACGGTCCCTGAGAACCAGTCGGAAACCATCACCTGGACCGGGGTGGAGCAGATCGAAGTGGACACCTTCAGCTGGGACCTGCCCATCAAAGTCCTGCCGACCAATCCTGTCCTGGCCTCCTACGTGTCCCAGTTCTCCAGCACAAACTCCATCACTATCTGAGCTGGGGCAGGACCTCGGTGGGAGCCTGGGGCACCATTTACACCACCCGCTAAGGACGGCAGCTGCCGAGCGGCGGGGCACAGGCCCACTCTGAGGCCCAGTGCCAGCAGTGCGGCCCTGCCTGCGTGAGAGACGACACTCTGTGCCCAGCACCTTCCTGAGCTGTGTCTCTCTGGGACGGGAGCCAGGCCCCCGGCCCAAGTGCCCTCTGCAAGGGGTGACGAGCAGTGAGTGGCCTGGCTGCTTTCTCCCATGGGGGGCCTCGTGCCCAGCCCGGGGAAGGGAGGCGGTCCCCCTTCCAGTGACGACCCACACCAGTCTCCTGGGAAGCCCATGCCCATTCCCGCTGGGATCTCCCCCCCCGCCCATCTCTAGTTGACGTATGTCAAGTGTCCCCGCCCCTCGTTGGGAGCGACAGCCTCCAGCCCGGGACTGCCCTGGGCCCTGTCCATCCCGCGTGGGAACTGCAGGCCCCTCTGGTAGAGTCAGCCCCCAGCAGCCCCCTTGCACATGGTGGCTTCCCCAGGGAGAGCCCCTCCCGTCGGGGCCGGCAGCAGCTTCACTGAACCCTGAGGTACCCAGCGCTGTGCTCCAAGTGCAGGGACTGACAGACACAGGCAGCAGGGGGGCCTGGCCCGGCCCCTCCCGCACCTGAGTTCTCTCCCCAGCGCCCGTTAGTGTCTGCTCTGTGTGTGCAAATGAATAAACACCTGAGTGCCCAGCCCACAGCCTTCACCGGTCCTTACCGCAGCCCTGG
The DNA here is from genome assembly GCA_007922305.1 of Dermatemys mawii. Lineage (NCBI taxonomy): Eukaryota > Metazoa > Chordata > Testudines > Dermatemydidae > Dermatemys > Dermatemys mawii. The sequence goes on from ML679184.1 coordinate 12,024, forward strand.
CGGAGGGTTCCTGGAACAGCCCGAACTCTGCCCTGTGTGTGGGGAGGGGGAGCCCT
>ML679193.1:7514-94418 GCA_007922305.1 Dermatemys mawii
GGGGTCATTCTTGTTGTGAACCCTCTGGTAAAGGAGATCCCCACTGCAATGGCTTTACCTGCACTTCTAAACAAGACAATGAAGTTGCTGAGTTCAAAAACCTGAGTGAACCAGAGGAAAAACTTCACCTCCCAAAAAGAAGAAGCTACTGAGACAGCTAGAAGGACAGAGTAAAAGACAGGGAACTGATCTGAAAAATAAATATTTATCTAAACAGTTTCCAATACATTTGCAATTCCAATTTTACCGGGTAAATCCCTTGGTGTTTCTGACAATACTAAACAGTTCAAATCACTGTGCTGGTGAATTTATACCCAAAAAATTCTTGACTTGAACCCTGGAACCCTTCCTGAGCCCTCAGCACTATCTTCAGTTCAGAAATATGCAACTCACCAAAATCCCACTCAGGAGAGAGAGGGAATCTCCTCACTGCGACAGGGAGGCAGAGCCCTGAGAATCAGTGTATGAATCTCACATGTCTGAAACTCACTGTGCTGGGCAGCGACCATTATAATTCCCCTGTACAGTCCCTGGGGACTCTCAGGTTGGCCAGAGCTCCCAGACAATTCCCCTGGGTCTGTGAAAAGCTGGAAGAGCAGAAAATGGACCCTGGAGAACTAGAGCCTGAGACCGTCCCCCGAGAGTGAAGAAATGATTTGTTGATAACAGAGATTCTGACTGTCAGGATAAACTGAGTCTTGTAGACTGTTCAGCCTAGCAACTGGTGAAGTATTTCTTTTCTGTGTGTAACGTGGTGCCCTCTGCACTCTGTGTGGGAATGCTGCCACAAGATATGGGACCAAAAGCTATTTTCAATCGACTGTAGAAGCATACCGCTACGTATAGCCCAGGCAGTTATACTAACCAGTGTATTGGTCTTTGAAAATTCACTGATACCCTGTGGAGGCCATATAACGTGATCCTGAATTGATGCAACCCGAAGGGCGTGGAAAAGGCTTTCTTCTACCAGGATTCTGGCATCAAAGGTATTTGCCAGTGTCCCTTTGTGAGGTCAGAAGTGGATACATATCTAGCAGCTCCCAACTGTTCTAACAGTTCATCTCCTCTCCGCATTGAGTAAGTGTCAAATGTGAACACTGTGTTGTTCTCTCAGAAATCAATGGAGAAACGAGTTGTGCTATCCAGCATCAGAACTAGTACCATGGGGCTTCTCCACTCACTCTCTGATACCTTCACCACCCTCAGGGCCAAAATGACCTGGAGTTCCTCTCACATGGTATCCCACATTTTAGGAGGAAAGAGCCATGGAGTTTACCCCTTTTGTTGCCCTCGGGGCATTTCAATGTGGTGGTATTTTAGGTATGTGTGCCCTGCTGGGATGAGAACAACTAACAGCTACATCTGGATATTTTGGGGGGCGGGGAGGCTACAGTCCCTGCTTTATGCTTTTGTCACAGATTCCTTTGGGCCTAATTTGGGCTCTGGAGGGTTTGAGTGTGACGGGGTGTCACCCCGTTGTGCACTCTGGAAGCCGTGGGAACTGCTGGGCCCCTCTAACCACCCATGTGGTCTGGCCCTTTTTCACACTGCTTTGCTGGTAATTCAGCCTCTCCAGGTCCTTTTTTCTCCCAACATGACAGCACATGGCACCAGACATCCAAACTGAGCTACCTGGGAGCTTCCCTCAGCCACCCAAGAACAAAGAGCAGACACCAGGTGTTAAAGGACTTTCCCTTCACTCTCCCCACTGGCTCTTTGCATGCAGACCGAAAGCAGAAGGCCAGAAGTCCCAAGTGCAGGCAACGGAAGGTTTATTGGGGTTAGTTTCTGGAAATTATGTGTCCCATAACTCTGCCGACACAGAGCCTTTACCCATATCCCTCTGCCAGCTCTGACGTCTCAGAGGGCTTGTTTCCCAGACTCCCCTCCCTCTGCATCCCACACCAAACCCCCACGTTCACACCCTGCTTCTCCTACTCCCCCCATACACGGAGTCACTGCTAGCTCCCCCATCGCACCTAGACTTGCCCCACACCTGCCCCTTGCCCCCAAACTGTGCTCTACCGCTTCCCCTGCTGGAGTGCAGGGTGGTGGGAGTTTCTGGGCATTCCCACTGTCACGGGGGACAGAAGGCAGCCCTACTATCACCACACCCCACTCTTTGGTCCTGAGGGCCACAGGAAATTAGCCTCCCCTACGCCACCCCAAATGGCGGCCAAGAGGACACACAAACATACACACACCCAGCGCGAAGCTACAGGGCCAAAACAGTGCCCAGGAGCCCACAGCCGGGCATCAGGGTCACTGGGGGCTGCACACGGGGACTCACAGGAGAGTGGGGATGATTCGGGCGCTGGGAAGGCCAAACCAGGAGCCTGTGCCCCATGGGGAGTGTGGTGTGTCAGGATCAGTGTCCCAGCCCCAGGAACTCTCTCCCTGAACGAATTCCACTTCCTTCAACCCACTTCAACTGGGGCAACTCATAGCATGGTGCAAGGCATTCTGGGTTAGTCGTGTAGCCATCAGTGCAGGTGCAAGGGCCTTGATGCAATGCAGCAGTGTGCAAACTACAACTCCCAGGACACTTTGCAGCACATTGCATGGTTATTGTGAGGGCGGGGTTAACTCTTTGTGGGCCTCCAAATGGTTGTCACAGGCCCCTTACAAATGTGAGTCTGGCACCCAGTATTGTTCCCCATAGCTGCAGCTGGTCTGCTCAGCGTCCAAGCTCTGCCTCAGGGTTCCTGCTTTGCCTCTGACCCAGCTCTGCCTTTTTACTGCAGTGGCCAGATTTCTACACCATTAAGAGCTCAACATCAATTAAAAACTAACCCTAAGATAATACAATCTATTTATTTGAAACAAAGGATTATTATTAACACACTTACTTTACTAACACATCAAATAACAAATGAAAACTGTTCTTAGATACCTAGTACAGATAGGATTTTAAAAAAGCTACAAGACCCAGCAGGAGTTCATCCACATTAACAAAAAAGCAAGATGAAAATCAAACTCACATTCAAACCCCCAATACTAGTACTTGTATCCCAATTGAGGGCGGGCAGATGTTTCAAACAAAAAAATGGCAAATGTTAAAAATAGCCCAAAAGTAGCCCAAAATGTATATAGTTTAAAAACAAACATAACATTATTTTATTTCTCTGTCAAAGTAGTCAATGTGCATCTTTTGAGTTGAATGAGTTTGTTATTGTTATTCTGTAAAAGGCAACATTTCATCCTCCTGTCTTCGTCAGAAGTACAAAGCTTCTGCTGCTGGTCATACATCAGCAATGGCCGCTGCAATCTTTTCCTTCATCACTGTAAACTGTTCACAAAATATTTTGTATTGTGCAGACACACCCTAGCATGGGGAACATTTTCTATAAGTTCCTCTTGCATCATGTTGTGCAGTTTTGTTTTTATCAAGTTCATCTAAGAAAACAATCTTTCAACTGCAGTGTTGCTATAGGGAAGAGATAGCAGTGAAAAAGCAAATGAACCAAGTTCACTAAAGACTTTTTCCTCAGTAACATCCATCTGTTGGAGAACTTCGACCCAAAACTGGCTAACTTGGTTGTCCTGAGTATGAGGTGAGTTGCAAAACTCTCCACTGCTGCGCCAACTGTCCAAGGTCTCCACAAAACAATAGCAAAAATGAGAAATCAGCCAACCTAGGCTGTCAAAGACAGAGCACACTAGAAGGATTTAGTACTTCAAGCGATTCAATTAGCCGGACATTTGGTGGCAATCCCTCTTTTACCTGTTTCATAAACTCCAACATGAAATCTCAACACCTACTTTTGAAGTCTTTGACAACGGGAATGATTAGTGTGTGTTTTGAAATTTCCAGCTGAAAAGCTACTCCAAAATCACCTATGCAAAGTGGTCAGTTGTTTGACGCAAAGGTGATGTTATAGTTCAACACAATACTCTGCTTCTGAAAAACACAAAGTTTCATAATACTCACCAACAATCTGTAGCAGAATGTCCTGAAATCCTGCAGCAGCTTTCCTGTATTAGCACTTTTCAACTGAGACTTTTAGTTTTGCCTCCAGGCTTCCTGAAGGATTGATTGGAAGTAGAAATATCAGGTAGGTTTTGCTCACTAGATGACTGAAAATATGACAAAGGAGTTCAGCATTGTAGCTGTTTCTTTGTCTTGGGCTCTCTGAAAGCATAGCTTCCATTTATCTGAACCGATCCAGAATCCTATTCCCACAGGGACTAATGAAAAGCTGCAATATCTTCTGGTGGTCTGAAAGTCATGGAAACGCCGAGTGTGTGGGATGGGGGCTGACAAGTGATGCTGAAAGAGGTCAGGAGATGGTCAGAGAGAGTTAACTCAGCAATGGAGAGAGCATTGCTTGGTGATGGAGTGTGACGGGGCTGAGTGGCCCTGCACCAGCACTGCAGGGGTTAACCCTTCCCTCTGGGCTGAGGAAGCCACGCCCCGGAAGCCCTGCTGCGCATGCTCCAACTGGAGGAGCAGTATAAAAGCCTGCAGAGCTGCTCAGTTGGGGCTGACTGCCTGTCAGGATTGCCTCCCCACTCTGAACTCTAGCGTACAGATGTGGGGACCCGCACAAAAAAAGAAAGCTTATTTTACCAGCTTAGGTTAAAACTTTTCCCCCCAGACTTCTCCTGTGTCTGGACCTGGTACGCTGCCACCACCAAACTAAGGCTAGGGTAGTTTGGGACCCTTCTTTCTCTTTTCACTAAACCCCCAAACTTCTTCCTTCCCTGGGAAACTTGAGAGAAAAGAAAAAACAAACAAACCTCGCCTGATCCTGAGAGACATGCCTGATCCAGAACCAGGATCTTACACAATGGAAAACAAGCAGTCAAATTCTTAAAAGGAGGATTTTAATTAAAGAAAAAAGAAAGGAATAAATCCCTTATAGAAAATCAGTAGAACAGCACTACAGTAATCAATAAAGAGTTAAAGACAATCCCCTCCCCGAATTTCTCCTCCTGCTGAAGCTTTACAGTATTAGAGAAACACAGAGATAAATTTCCACCACTGGAGAATTTTCCAACTGATAAAAAGGTAACTTACTGACTACCTTACTTGTTACTCGATAGAAAGCTTATAGTTAGAGTGAAAGAAATAGGTGTGATTCATCCCATAGCTGAGTTGAACAGAGACTCAGAGAGAAAGTGAAACTCAAAATCCTTTGTCTCCTGAGGAATTTCTCATTGGTCAATTGTCCACCTCTCAGGTTACCTTTAGCTTAACCCCTTACCGGTAAACAGTAATTCTAGGCTACTTTATACTTATGACACTTCTGGAGGGGAAGGACGCATGCTACCAGCTACTGCGGAGTACAGCCAGGATTCTGGGTTCCAGAGGCCAGCCCAGCAGAGACGCTGCTGGAGGCCCAGCTGGACATCGGCCCGGAGGGGGAACGCAGCAGAAGACCCCTGGACACTGAAAGCCCAGCAGTATGGGTAGGAAGTGACTCAGGGAACTTTTAAAGGGACAGACACCCTCGGCATGTTGCAGGCGGATCCCCACCAACCTAGGGACAGGGAAGCCCCGCCAACAGGTGAGCCCTCAGTCGGGATCCGGTGGAGTTGGGGGGCCTGGGTCCCCCTACCCCCTCAGCCACTAGGCTGCATCGCCCTGATACACAGGGGAGCTTTGTCGACTCTGGCCATTGGGCCGTGCTACCACCAGACAGAGGGGAACTTTATTGACTCTGTCCATTGGCCACGCTGCCCTGAGACAGAGGGGAGCTTTGCTGACTCTGGCCATTGGTCCACGCTGCCCCGTAATCAGGAGTTATAGAGTGGCTGAGGTGCACCGCCACAACCCGCCCCTTCCCCAGAGTAGCGCTGCGGGGCTGGACCCGCGACATAGAGTGATAAGATGTTAGATGTGAGGACATACTCAGACTGTGAATTTCCAAAGTGCTGAGCTCAGTCAAACTAGGACACAGCACCCCTAATGATTGAGGAGATAACGTTTCCCCTTTTTGTCACACAAGTTTAAAGTCAGTGGCCCCAGGCAATCAGATTCTGCATGCGTATTTGCCCATGTTGTCACGAAACTCTTTAGTTTTCACCCCATAAATGATAGGGTTGATCATGGGGGGGACAACAAAATAGAGGTTGACCAAGATGATCTGAACATGGGGAGCAATGCTCTGATTGAATCGGTGGGTCAGGTTAGAAAAGAGGTAACAAGTATAAGATGTGAGAATCACACAGATGTGGGCTGTGCAGGTATTGAAGGCTTTCTGGTGGGCTGATTTGGAGGAGATTCTGAGGACGGCCCTGATGATCAGACCATAGGACAGGGCAATGAGCATCAGATCTAACACAATGACTACAAATGCCATCACTAACCCGTACATCCTGTTGACCGTGATGTCCCCACATGAGATCTTCGCCGTTGCTATGTGGTCGCAGTATGTATGGGGAATAATGCGGCTGGCACAGAATGGCAGCCTGCTCAGGAGCAGAGGTGCAGGAAGAACGAAGAGAACAGCTCGTATCAAGGCCACTACCCCTAGTTTAGCTATTCGTCCATTGGTGAGGATGGTGGCGTATCTCAGAGGGTTACATATGGCAACATAGCGATCAAAGGCCATTATCACAAGGACGGCTGACTTCATAGCAGAAACTGCGTGAAGGAAGAACATCTGGGCGAGGCAGCCACCCACAGTAATGCCCTTCAAATCGAACCAAAATATACACAGTGCCTTTGGAATGACAGTGGTAGTCGTGCCAATGTCCGTGAGCGCCAACATGCAGATCAACAGGTACATCGGCTTGTGCAGGGTCTGTTCTTTGCCTACAACAAACAGGACCATGAAATTTCCGAACAGGCCGCTAATGTAGAACATAGAGAAAGGGATGGAAATGAGAACATGGGCAGCTTCCAGGCCAGGGATGCCCGTTAGAATGAATGTTGAAGGATCAGAAGGGGTGAGGTTGAAAGATGCCATGAGGTGGTCAATGCATTGATCGGGCTCACAAATATTGAAAGTTTCTGCAAAGGGAGAGAAGCACAACAATGGGCATTACACATGTTGTAACTAGTACAGTAAATATTTCATAGTTCTTAACAATACTGAAAGGGCAGTGAGCTGTGAGGTGGCAACGTTTACAGATGACACTAGATTAGTAAAATTAGAGCCAAGTCCATAAAGGGGTTCAGGGAAGGTCAATGAGAATGATGAAGGGCCCAGGGAATACTGAGAGATGTTGAAAACACTGGGATTGTTACTTTATAAAGGAGATGAATTAGAGAAGAAAGGGGAAAAGTGTGTAAAATACTGACTGGTAGAGGGTAGATGGAGAATGTGTTCTCCCTGTAACATAACAGAAGATCAAGAGGACATTCAAGTAACCTGAAACGTGGCCAATGGAACTCATTCACAAGAGGTAGTTGAGTCCATGAGCTAAGCCCAATCCAGGAGGGTTTGGACATTGACGTGGATAGTGAGACTATCCTGTTACAGTAATTACATCTAAATAAATATTTTGGAAAGCTTATATATGTTTCAGGGCACAAACCAATCTCCAGCTGTTAGGCATTAGGGTGACACCTCATGATGGTTAGGTCATCCACCCCATGCACCCAGTGCTCAGTTTCTTACACCTTCTTCTGTGGCCCCTGTGGCTGTCGCTGTCAGAGAGAGGACACTGGACTAGATAGTCCATAGGTCTGATCCATGATGCAATTCCTATGTTGAAAACGAGGAAATATTCTCCCATGGAAACAGATATTATTCTGCTAGGCGATGACTTTGTGCTCAACAGAATGGGCATGAAAGGGATAAGGGTCTTGGTATTTAGGGCTAGAGGTCTGCACCTCTTTTACTTGCCTTGTTTCTTTTAGCGAGACTCTTTATTGGAGGCACCCAACTAGGTCTGAGACCTAAATTACAGGTATTGACTGACAAGCGTAAGGAGACAGATATATCAGCAACTGAGCTGCTTACCCTGCTCCTGCCTGAATATTACAGATGACACTAAAATTGGAGGATGATAAATAATGAAGAGGACAGGTCACTGATTCAGGCCAATCTGAATTGGTTGGTAAACTTTGGTTGAAGCAACCAAAATTGTATATATAGCTATGCAGACATCTACATCTAGGGAGAAGAAAGGCAGGTTATGCTTACATGATGAGTGACTCCCGTGGGAAGCAAAATGAGTGAAAAAAATTTGTGTGGGGAGATGTGAATGGATAATGAGCTAAACTTGAGTTCCCACTGTGACCCTGTGGCCAAAAAAGCCAATGTGATTCCTGGACAATAGTAAGGGGAATTTCAAGGAAACCTAGAGAAGTTCTTTTACCTCTGTCATTGGCACTGGTGTAACTGCTCTGGAATCCTGTGTCCAGTTCTTGTGTCCATGATTAAAATATTGATGTTGATACACTGAGGAGGGTTCAAAGAAGAGTAACAAATATTAATGATTAGAAAACATTCCTTAAAGTGATAGACTGAAAGAGCTCAATGTATTTAGTTTAACAAAGATTATTAACGAGTGACTTCATGAGCGTCTGTAAGTACGGTGACAAAGTTCCCAGCCTGTACTGGTGGGTCCTGCGCTTCTCGGGGGATTCAGTGACCTCCCTTTATTTGTGCAGTAGCAAAGGTCACAGCTTCGTTGAGCTACTTTATTCAAAGGTCAGCAGGGGAGGTTGAAGGTGGAATAGCCTACAATCTTTGTTGCCTCTTAGAGCTCAGTAGATGCAGCTCTGCCTCCTGTCTAAACCTAGGTCTGTTTCCCCTCTCAGGGGATTGCTGTAGAGCGAGGGGGTGGGGGAAACTCGGGTCCACCCTCTACTCCAGGTTCCAGCCCAGGGACCCGAACAGAAGCAGCTGTTGGTGGCTTCCCGTTCACCTCTGCTGCTGCTTTGATCACCTGGGCCACTTCCCCCTGGTCCCTTTTTCCTAGCTGCACCCTTACCTTGGGATTCAGCAACTCTTCCTCACCTCCAGCTCCTTTCACCTGGGCTCTCTTGAGTGCTCTGGAAGGAGATCTTTAAACAGTATCAGTGAGACCTTGATTAGTTCCAGCTGTCTCCATTAGTCTAATGGCCTTTGCCGGTTAATTGGAGTCAGGTGTCTGCATTAGTTTAACTATCTTATCTGGTTAATTGGCGTCAGGTGCCTTGATTGTCCTGGAGTAGCATTTGTTTGGCGACCCCGGGAAAAGTGGTCTGCTCCTCCCAAGGATGATATATTTGACTTTCACTACTCTTTAATAGCCTTCTGGTGTGAGTCCATCAAAGTACCTTCACGGGGAACCAATGTTTAAGAACAGTTTTTTTAGACTACCATACAGAGGTGTAATGGGATCCAATGACTGGAAGTTGAAATTAAATATATTCTGACTGGAAATAAGGCGTACATTTTTTAAACAGTCAGAGTAATTTACTGTTGGAACAATTTACCAAGGGTCTTCGTGGATTCTTCATCATTGAGAATTTTTAAATCTAGCTTGGATGTTTCTCTATGAGATCTGCTCTAGGAATAATTTTTGGGACACTCTCAGGCCTGTGTTATACAGACCAGATAATCACAATGGGCTTCACTGCTGTTGGAATCTACAAACATGTCCCCAGAGTCACCTGGAGGCATTTTGCCTGTAAGCTTGTGCCTGAGCTAACGGAAGGCATTTTTTCCATTCATGACCATGGTGACTTCATCCCAATGGTGAGAAATTCTTATGTGACTGTGGTGCCTTGGAAATGTTACTCTAGGTGTGTATTTCACAGGGCTGAGGGACCCTATGAGGCACTGCATGGATGATTGTTTCAGAAGAGAACAGTAATGACTTGACCCCATTAAAATTGTACAACACTTGCCATGAATGGCTAACAGAGCTGGATAACAAATGGTCCCAGAGCATCCTGGGTTTAATGTCTGTGTCCCAGTGGCCCACTGCTTATGGCAGCTGCCAGAGGTTCCTACCTGGGGCAGCTGTATTTTTCTAGGCACATGTCCCAGAGTTGACCGCTCTCATTATGTGCAAGATTCTCACTGTGTAAGTCGTTCCTGTTTAGCAGTTCCCAAAACTGCATGCGGTGTCTATGGGTGCTCGAAAAGCAATAGCAAAGGTCCTTGGCATTTGCCACTCATGTGGGAGATTTCTCACCATCGAGACACAGTCTCACTGATTACCCCCCAGCCAAGGGAGCAGGTGTTATGGGAGGCACCTCAGCCCCTGCAGAGGAAGAGCTGTGGGGATTGTAGGGCAGTTCCGAGGTTGTGGGAGCCAGGGATGACTGGGGAGCATGGAGAAGACACTGGTCACCAGCGTGCTGTTGAAGTTGGGAGAGGCTGGGATGGGGAAGGACCATTCAGACAGGGGGTCAGAGTACGATGGGAGATTGGACCAACTGAGCAGGTGAGATCAATGGTTCTTTCCACTGATGAAATGCCAACAATCACAAAGAAAATTTGACTTTCAGCAGCTCTGCCCACCTGTCCATTGACACCCCATTTCCTGACCCCACAACTATCAGCACTATCTGCCTTTCTGTGTATAACCTCTTATTTCCCCCCACGACCTGCCTGCCTCTCCATGTATGTCTCCCACCCTCACAAATTCCTGCACTGCCACACAGTTAAACCCTTCACCCAGGACATAGACCAGGTGTCAGATCCCACAGCGACAACCACAGAAATATCTCCTTAGACAAGGTTAAACTCAGTGTCTGCTTGCACGGGGAAAAAGGAGGAGACCAGCCTGAACTGCCTTTGTAGGGGTGAAGAGAACCCCAGCAGCAGCTCAGCCTGTGCAGGGAAGGAGGAACAGACCTGGCAGGAGGGAGAGAGGATGTGGAGACTTCAAGGACCCAGCGTGAGTATCTCTTCCTCAAAACAACACAAAGCTGTAATGTACTGTGGCCAGTTAGAAACCCAGACACCCCTTCCTGAGGCTCTTTTCCGTGTTGTTAATTGCTGATGTTACCACAAGGCTGTAGTGGGGTTGCTCTTTGGAGAATGGTGGTCCAGATGGGGGAAGGTGTCAGAGACAGTCTGCTACAGTGTCGTCCATGTTACACTACAGTCTGAGATACCCCCAGCTCTGCCCCAGAAGTCCTACGCCAGCCTCTTTGGTCTGTGAATTCCCTATTTCACCTGGTTTCAGGATTCCATGCCACTGTGATCTGACCCCCCTTTCCCTCCAACGCACAGACACTGCATTCCTGGACCTTCCTATGAGATTTTCAGCACTGCCTGGTTTCCTCTAAGACAGAAACATGGCTTAATTTGTACTGCCCTTTGGTGCTTCTCGTCCCCACCAGCAGCAGAGATGCCGGGGCATTGAGAAAGCAGACCTCTTTCCTCCCTCAAAAAAGTATTATCTTGATTGTTTTCAACTCTAACTCTAGGCATGCATCCGACGAAGTGGGTATTAGCCCAAGAAAGCTTATGCTCTAATACTTTAGTTAGTCTTTGAGGTGCCACAGGACTCTTTGTCACTTCTGCAATTCCAGACTAACACGGCTACCCCTCTGATTCTAGACTTGAGATTTCAGCAACTCTCCTCTCAATTATTCTTTTCTCTAAACAAGCTCACCCGTCCTTAGGGATGACTCCAGTTGAAATCACTGGAGGCTCATGGCCGGTGTAAATCAGGCTATTTATTTAAGTCCTTACATGTGGATTTAGGGTGAAGACCTGGCCATGTTGGGAGTTTTGCCACTAAACTCAATGGGACCAGATTCACCCTTAGTGTTTAACATTCAAATCCCATCTCCAAAACTGACAACTTCATGTCCTATTACACAGAGAGGTATTTGGTTAGGGTGCCGAAAGAGTCTGAAGAAGACCCCAAGAAGAAGACTCCAAGTTTCAGTGACATCCAGAGAGCAGGCATGAAGGACAGGGATTTCAAAGCCCAAGGGCCCTGATTTTGCTCTCAGAGAGGCCAGTCTCCATCTGGAGTCAGCCACTGACTGCAGGATGTGAGAGCAGAATCTGGCCAGTGTGTTTCTCATTCTTGTTGTGAACCCTCTGGTAAGAGAGATCCCCACTGCAGAGCCTTTAGCTGCACTTCTAAACATGGCAATGACGTTGCTGAATTGGAAAACTTTAGTGAACCAGAGGAAAAACCTCACCTCCCAAAAAGAAGAAGCTACTGAGACAGCTAGAAGGACACAGCAAAAGACAAGGAACTGATCAGAAAAATAAATATTTATCTAAATAGTTTCCAATACATTTGTAATTCCAATTTTACTGGGTAAATCCCTTGGTGTTTCTGACAATACTGAACAGTTCAAATCACTGTGCTGGTGAATTTATACCCAAAAAATTCTTGACTTGAACCCTGGAACCCTTCCTGAGCCCTCAGCACTATCTTCAGTTCAGAAATAGGCAACTCACCAAAATCCTGCTCAGCAGAGAGAGGGAATCTCCTCACTGCGACAGGGAGGCAAAGCCCTGAGAATCAGTGTATGAATCTCACATGTCTGACACTCACTGTGCTAGGCAGAGACCTTTATGATTCCCCCGTACAGTCACTGGGGATTCTCAGGTTGGCAGGACTCCCAGACAATTCCCCTGGCTCTGTGAACAGCTGGAAGAGCATAAAATTGACCCTGGAGAACTAGAGCCTGAAACTATCCCTTGAGAGTTAAGAAATGATTCACTGATAACAGGGGTTCAGACTGTGAGGGAAAATTTAGTCTTGCAGATAGTACAGCCTAGCAGCTGGTGAAGACTTTCTTTTCTGTGTGTAATGTACTGCCCTCTACACTATGGATGGGAATAGTGCCACAAGATACTGGACAAAAAACCGTTTTCCATTGATTGTAGCAGCATACCTCCCATGGAGTTGTAATATCTGAAAAGTCACTGCCACCCTGTGAAGGCCCAGTGCTGTGATCCTGAACTGATGCAAACTGAATGATGTGGAAAAGTTTTTTCTTCTCTCAGGATTCTGTCATCAATGTCATTTGCCTATATCCCTTTGTGAGGTCTAAAATTGATATATATTTGTCAGTTCCCAACTGAACTATTAATTTCTCTATTCTCTCCATTGGTTGACCTTCAGATTTCAATACCGTGCTGATCTTTCAGAAATCGATGCAGAAATGGGTTGTTATCCAGCATCAGCACTAGTATTATGCTCACTGTGTGATTCCTTCACTTCTCACAGGGCTAAAATGAACCCTAACCTAATCCTTTAGTATCTCCAAAGTTGGTGGATATTCCAATACTTAGCCCTGGTCTGTAAAAGCTTCTTCAGCCATGCTGGTCCATTTCAGTATATCTGGGACTCGGGCTTTTATCAGGTCCAATAACAGGTATGCTCTGGTAGCAAAGTGGGGAATGAATCACCTATAGTATCTACTATTCTCAGAAATGCTCTGACCTCTTTCTTTCAGATTGGTTGGGGCCAACTTTGTATTGTTTCTAACTTATTCAGTTGGGGCTTCGCTACTCTCCTCCCCACGATGTAACAAAGGGATTTGGCTTCGGCTAACCTTATTGTACATTTGGAGAGATTTGCAGTGAGATCTGCATCCCTCAGGGTATCAAATACTGCTTCCAACTCTTCTAGGTGTGTCCCCCAGGCTGGGCTACATATGACCACATAGCCGAGGTAAGCAGCCGCATACTTGGCATGTGGACATAACAGCTTATCCATGAGCCACTAGAAGGTTCCAGGAGCCCCACGAAATCCAAAAGGGAGGACAGAATATTGGTACAATCCTTCTGGTATAGAAAAAGCAGTCTTCTCCTTGGCTTCCTTAGCCAGAGAGATTTGCCAATAACCTTTGGTCAAGTCAAGGGTAGACAGTAATCATGCTTTTCTCAACTGGTCAATTAGCTCATCTGTTCGAGGTATGGGTAAGGTATCGAACTGGGACACCTTGTTTAATTTGCGGAAGTCATTGCAGAATCTCATGGTGACATCTGGATTAGGTACCAGAACAATTGTACTGGACCACTGACTATGGGACTCTTCAATGACTCCTAGCTCCAGCATCCTCTTAACTTCAGCCCTAATCTCCTCTCTTCACCTCTGGAATCTGGTATGGCTTAACATTCACCGTTGCTCTGGGATCTGTGATGATATGATGATGAGCTTCAGTGGTTCTGCCTGGCTTTTCCAAGAACACATTGTGGTTTAGCTCAATCACTTTGCTGACTTCTGCCCATTGTTTGGGGGTCAATTCAGGGGATATTCTCACTTGCCCCTGTGGTTTATTTTCTTGGGGTGGCATCACAAGGGTGATCACATAAGCTCCTCTGTCCTGCCAGACTTCCAACGGGTTGACATGGTAGATCTGCTCCAGCTTCTGGTGATCAAGCTGTCGAACCTTATAGTAGACATCCCCAATGACTTCTATTACTTCATATAGCACCTGCCATCTGGCCAGGAGCTTGCTCTCCACAATGAGGACCAGCACCATTACCCAATCTCCCACCTGGAATTTCTGGGCCATTGCTCGGTGATTGTAATAGGTCTGTTGGGCTTCTTGTGCTTTCTCCATGTGTTCCCACACTATGGGGGTGACTTGGGATGTCCTGTCCTGCATCTGCATCACATGCTCAGTGATGTTTCTCCCCTGGTTTGGCTGTTTTTCCCAGTCCTCCTTGGAAATGTCCAGTATCCTTCAGGGATGGCGACTGGATAGTAGCTCAAAGGAGAAGCTATTCTTTGGCTATTGTCTTGGACATTGTGTTACATAGGGGTGTGGCTTCTGGGTATCGGGTGGCATAGTCCAGAACAAAAAGCACACACTGATGGCCTCAGTGTGCTTATTAGGTCCATGAATTTCCTCTCAAAGTGGACTGCAATAACTGGCAGAGGTACTAGAGTGGCCCTTATGTGTGGTCATGGGCTGTGTAATTGGCACTCTGGGCAAGAAGCACAATATCATTACACCTCCACATAAAGACCTCCTGGTCAGAAGAACCTTTTTAGGAATCAGTTGAGGGTTTTATCTCTCCCTAGATGTCCTCTAAACAAATGGCGATGAGCTAGTCCAACACTGCTCTCTGGTGTCTTAGAGGCACCATGAGCTGCTCCACTTCTTGCTCTTGCGTTTGGACTACTCTATATAACAGGTTCCTTCTTATCAGGAAATATGGCACTAGGCCTTTGTGTTTCCTCTCCACTGGAAACCCACTCACTTCAGCTACCTCCCTTCTAAATTTGCCATACAGCAGATCATTGGCTTGGTCTTGCCCAAAATTTCTAAGTGGAGTCCCAATATGCTCAAAATCAAGGGGACCTATTTCTATTTCCCCTCCAGGGTTGGCCTCAGCAGAAATTGGTCCTGCTTCTGGTTTGTCAGCAACCTGAGTTGTTCCATCAGTTGAACGAGATTGCCTCCCCACGAGCCCAATCTTTTGGTTCCTAGCCAAGATCCTTGTTCCCAAATTTTTGTCCACCCTCCTTTCTCGCCTAGTTTTTGAGGGCTTCCGAGTTGCAGAGAACAAGTCCTGGGCAAATTCAGAGAAAAATGGGAGAGGACTACCTACTGGGGCCACAGTATCACTCCTGGGGTCACTACACTCCTTGGACTCACCCACTGGAAGTAGATTTCCAAACCCGGAGAAGTCTCATCCTATGATGACTGGATATGGGAGTTTAGGGGCCACCCCCACCATCACCCTTGTGGTCCTCCCCTGAACTTCAATTTGTACAGGTATGGTTGAATAGTAGTTGACAGTGCCATGTACACAGTTACCCTGTGCTTTTGGCTTGAGACAGCTGGTCTTGTCCCACTAATTTCCCTGAGACCAGCATGATGGGACTCCCAGAGTCCACCAATGCAATGGTTCCTATGCTGTTCATCTTAACTGTCTGTGTATATCTATGTGGGGTCATCAGTGCACAGCAGTGGATGTGATATACCCTGACTTTAGCAAAGCTTTGATACGGTCTCCCACAGTATTCTTGCCAGCAAGTTACAAATGTATAGATTGGATGAATGAACTATAAGGTGGATAGAAAGCTGGCTTGATTGTGAGGCTCAACAGGTAGTGATGAACAGCTCGATGTCTAGTTGGCAGCCAATATCAAGCAGAGTGACCCAGGAGTCAGTCTTTGGGCCGGTTTGGTTCAACATCTTCATTAATGATCTGGATGATGGGATTAATTGAACCCTCAGCAAGTTTGCAGATGACACTAAGCTCAGGGGAGAGGTAGATACTCTGAAGGGTAAGGATAAGGTCCAGAGTGACCTAGACAGACTGGAGAATTGGGCTTCTTGTTCTGTCATCAGAACTTCCTGTCCCCCAGTAACTTTCTCCAATTTGTGAAAAAAAAAATTGTTTCCAATACACTCTAAGAACTGGTTGGATAATCTGTGCCCTGCTGTGTTATTTTGCCAACACAGGTCTGAATAGTTGAAGTCCCCCATGTCCTGTGCTTTGGATGATTTTGTTAGTTGTTTTAAAAAAGCCTCATCCACTTCTTCTTTCTGGTTAGGTGATCTGTAGTAGACCCCTACAATGACATCACCCTTATTTTTTGCCCCATTATCCTTACTGAGAGATTTTCAACAAATCTGTTTCATATTTCCATCTCAACCTCAGTCCAAGTGTAGACATTTAATAGATAAAGCAATATCTCCTCCCTTTCTCCCCACCTGCCCTTCCTGAGCAAGCTGTACCCTTCTATACCAATATTCCAGTCATGCATATTATCCCACAAAGTCTCTGTAATGCCAACTGTGTCATAGCTGTGTCTATTTATTAGCATATGTAGTTCTTTCTGCTTATTCTCCATACTTCTTGCATTAGTATACAGACATCTAAGATACTCCTTTGATTGCCCTTCCCCAAGTTCTGTCTTGTCTCTCCCTTATCCTTGTTAAAACAGCCCATGTTCCCCCAAATTCAAACCCTACTCTCAGATCTCCACATTTTTGACTTACCATCTATAATTGGTCTGTAGGGAAGGGACGGGAGCAGGCTCCAATGCCCTCGGTTAGTGTGGTGCTCCCTTTTGGGTGGAGCTAGGTGTGTGCTCCCCTACCTGCCGGAAGTGCCAGGGGAAAGAGCAAGCCCTTTTCTGAACAGGTGTGAGGCTCTTAGGGGATGATAGCACAGGCCCACCCCCACCACAAGCTAGACAGAAGGGAGGCTCCAAGCCCTCACCAGGACCCTTAGGTCTGCTGGCATGTGCACCCCTTTCTTCCGCCCCGGTAACCTCAGCTGCCCATCCCAAGGATCAGATAGGAAGCCTCTTCCAGCCCAGCCCCACACCAGGCATGGCTACTTGTTCAGGTGGCTCTGTGTCCAGGAAGAGTGGGGAGCCTTGGGCACCCCTGCTGTGACTGGAGGGGTTACCTGGCTGAGTGCCTGCCTGGTGAAAGTCCAGCTGGGGTCCGCCCTCTCCACAGCTGCGTGTCTCTCACCTGGCTGACTGGTTGCCTGCCTCCATAAACCCATCTGGCTCTTGGTCAGCAGGTCTGGTTATGTGATAGGTATCAAACCAGACTGCCTTCAGTATGTTTCTCCAAGCCATTGCCAGAACTGCCCATGTCAAAAACCAGCCTGTGTTTAACCCCCATTCTCATTGTGGTCACTTAGGACAGGGGTTCTGGTGTCCCCACTCTGGGGCACTCTCTCTGCACCAGCTGCTTCCCTGACCCACTGATCACTGCATGACGTTCAAAACATAGACAGTTGCTGTTTAATATATTGGAAGAAAAATAATGAACACGTGGAAAAAATTATGGGAAAAAAAGAAACCCACACTATCAGCATGGGGGACACCAAAAATATCCATCTCTGGGATGTAAGAAAAAATACCAATCCGGTTCTCACACAGAACAGGCCTCCCTCCCAGCTCTGGATACTCTGTGGTGATACCAGGGTCGGCTCCAGGCACCAGCGCAGCAAGCACGTGCCTGGGTCAGCAAGTCGCTCCTAGGGCAGCCTGCTGGTCGCTCCTAGGGCGGCAGTCAGGCAGCCTTCGGTGGCATGCCTGTGGGAGGACCGAAGCCGCTGCACCGGCAGACCTCCCGCAGCAACACCACCGATCTGTCGCTTGGGGCAGCAAAAACCCTAGAGCCATCCCTGGGAGATACCCTGGGTCAGACCCTTGATCTGACAGCATCCACGCTCCCTCAGGCTCTAGGTGGCAGGACCCTTTCCCCCAGCATCAGCCCCCCCCATGTCAGGTTCACATCCCCCACTCTGAGTCCAGCCTTCAAAGCCCTCCTGTCCCTGTGCTGGGCCCTCTTCCCATGGCCTCACCTTGCTCTCCCCAGTTGCTCTCCCCCATGCTCAGCTGCCATGGTACTTGTGGCACACCCCACACCCACTATCCTGGCTCTAGGCCCGGAGCTCTCTGCTGTAGCTCAGCCCAGGTTACCCATAGGTGCAGCTGGTCTGCACTGCCCCAGCTCCTTGCTCTGGTCCATTTCAGTCCCCCAGCTCTGCCTCAGTGTTGCTGCTCTACCTCCGGCCCAGGGCTGGCCTTGTGGTTGTCAGGTTTCTACTGCATTAATAGCCCAAAGCAAATGAAAACTTTTGTTAGATACCTAGTACAGATTTGATTTTTTAAAAAGCTGTAAGCCCCAGCAGAAGTTCATTCACATTAGCTACAAAGCGAGATGAAAATCAAATTCCCATTGAAAGCCCCAATACTAGTCTGTGTATCTCAACTGAAGGTTGGCAGATGTCAAACAGAAAATGGTGAATGACAGCATTAAAAATAACCCAAAAGTATCCCAAAATGTATGTAGCGCAAAAGAAAAAACGAATTACATTTTTATATTATTTACTTCTAATGCATTCAACCATAGCAGTAAATGTCCATATTTTGTGTTTATTTAGTTTATTACTGTTAGTCTCCAAAAGGCAACATTTCATCTTCGCTGTCTTCATCTGAAGTAGAATTCTTCTGCTGCTGATCATCTGTCAGCAGTGACCAGTGAAATCATTTCTTTCGTTGGTGTAAACTCTTTGCAACAGATTTTGCGTCATTGCATGTACGCCATAACATGAAGAATGTTTTCTATAAGTTCCTCATTTAAGATTAGCAGCCGTGTTAGTCTGTATCCGTAAATAAGATGAGGAAGACTTAGTAGCACCTTCAACCTTCCTGGCAATTCCATTAAAGACTTGATGGTGTCAGTTCTGATACAGAAAAACTTCCAAAACACACTCCAATGAGAAACTGAGGAACTGGAATTAATTTTCAAATGGGACACAATAAACCAAGGGCTAAATAGAACTTGCAAATGGTTCTCTCATTACACTAATTGATTGCATTTCCCTAGTTAATTTACCTTCAATAGTTGTTATCTCCTGCCAGACAGATCCATTTCAAAAGGTATTTTTTCTCCTGCTGATAATGGCCCATCCAAATTAAACAGCCTGTTAGAAT
The DNA here is from genome assembly GCA_007922305.1 of Dermatemys mawii. Lineage (NCBI taxonomy): Eukaryota > Metazoa > Chordata > Testudines > Dermatemydidae > Dermatemys > Dermatemys mawii. Next base: position 26,805 of record ML679193.1, read on the forward strand.
TGGTATGCTAATGTACAACCTTTTTTTCTGTGTGTATAAATGCATCTTACTTCTGTTCCATTCTGTGCATCTGATGAAGTGGGCTATAGCCCACAAAAGCTTATGCTGAAATAAACTGGTTAGTCTCTAAGGTGCTACTAAGTCTTCCTCGTCTTATTTATAAGTTCCTCTTGCATCTTGTTGTGCAGTTTTGTTTTTATCAAGTTCATCTGAGAAAACAATCTTTCTAATTCAGTGTTGCTAACAGGTAAAGACAGCAGTGAAAGAGAAAATGAGCCAAGTTCTCTAAAGACTTTCTCCTCAATGGCATCCACAAGTTCGAGAACTTCAACCCAAAACTACTCAACTTGGTTTTCCCAAGTATGAGTGGAATCTCCTTCCTTAGAGTTTTTTAGGTTCTGGCTTGACGAAGTCCTGGCTGGGATGACTTAGCTGGGGATCAGTCCTGCTTTGAGCAGAGGGTTGGGCTAGATGACCTCCTGAGGTCTCTTCCAACCCTGATATGCTATGATTCTATGACGCAGTGAACCATAAGCATAACTTTCCACTGCTGCTCCAAGTCTTTGAGGTCTCCACAGAACAATGGCAAAAACGAGATATCAGCTAATCTTGGTCATGAGGGGCTGATCACAATAGAAGATCTTAGCACTGCAAGTGTTTTAATCATCTGGACATTTGGTGGCAATCCTTGTTTCACCAGTTTCACACACTCCAACATGAACTCTCTACACCTACATTTGATGTCTTTGACAACAAGTATTGTTAGTGTGTATTTTGAATGTTCCAGAAGAAAATCGACTCCAAAATCAACTGTGTAAAGTTATTTGACTCAAAGGTGATGCTGTAGTTAAACACAGCAGTCTAGTTATCAAAAACACATAGATTCATAACTCTCACCACAAGCTCTAGTAGAATGTCCTTGATTTGCAGGAACTTTCCTCTATTCTATTAGCACTTTCCAACTGAAATATATGGTTTATCCTCCAGGCTTCCTGAATGATTGAAAGTAGAAAAATCAGGTACATTTTGTTCACCGAATCATTGCACATACAGTAAAGCAGTTCAGCATTGTAATTTCATTGTAAGTTCTTCCAAACTGATCCACAACCCTGCTCACACAGGGATTAGTGGAGAGGCACCTTGTGTCAGAAAGCTGTGAGATATTTTGCTGGTCTGGAAGTCACTGAAAAGCTGATTGACAGGGTTTGTGGGGCTGAGGGCTGATGGGAGGTGCTAAAAGAGGTCAGGTGATGGTCAGAGAGAGGGAACTCAGCAATAGGGAGAGGAGTACATAAGAACATAACAATTGACATACTGGGTCAGACCAAAAGTCCATCCAGTCCAGTATCCTGTCTACTGACAGCGGCTAATGCCAGGTGCCCCAGAGTGAGTGAACTGAACAGGTAAGGAGCAAGTGATCTCTCTTCTGCCATCCATCACTCCACTCTGACAAACAGAGGCTAGGGACACCATTCCTTACCCATCCTGGCTAATAGCCGTTAATGGACTTAACCTCCATGAATTGATCCAGTTCCCTTTTAAACCCTGTTATAGTCCTAGCCTTCACAACCTCCTCAAGCAAGGAGTTCCACAGGTTGACTGTGTACTGTGTGAAGAACTTCATTTTATTTGTTTTTAACCTGCTATCCATTAATTTCACTTGGTGGATCCTATATTATGGGAACAAATAAATAACTTACTTATTCTCTTTCTCCACACAACTCATGATTTTATATACCTCTATCATATCCCCCCTTAGTCTTCTCTTTTCCAAGATGAAAAGTCCTAGCCTATTTAATCTCTCCTTATGTGGGACCCATTCCAAACCCCTAATCATTTTAGTTGTCCTTCTCTGAACCTTTTCTAATGCCAGTATATCTTTTTTGTGATGACCAGACCACATCTGTACAGAGTATTCAAGATGTAGGCGCACCATATATTTATTATAAGGGCAATAAGATATTCTCCGTCTTATTCTCTATCCATTTTTTAATGATTCTTAACATCCTGTTTGCTTTTTTGACTGCCACTGCACACTGCATGGACATTTTCAGAGAACTATCCACTATGACTCTAAGATCTTTTTCCTGATTAGTTGTAGCTAGATTAGCCCCCGTCATATTGTATGTGTAGTTGGGGTAATTTTTCACAATGGGCATTACTTTACATTTATCTACATTAGTTGGTGATGGAGCGATAAGACTCTTGTTCTGAGGAACTTCTCGGACTCTGAACTTCCACAATGTTCAGCTCGGCCAAATGCAGACAGAGCACCCTTAATTAATGAGGAGATCTCTTTCCCCCCTCTTGTCATAGAGGTTTAAAGTCAGTGCCTCCCCCATCACATTCTGCTTGTGTATTTGCCCACTTTGTCACGAAGCTCTTTGGATTTGACCCCATAAATTATAGGGTTGAGCATGCGGGAGAGGAGGAAATAGAGGTTGGCGAAGATGATGTGAACATGGGGAGCAATGCCCTCACCAAACCGGTGGGTCAGGTGGAAGAAGAGGAAGGGAGTATAAGATGTCAGCATCACACAGATGTGGGCTGTGCAGGTGCTGAGGGCTTTTTGGTGAGCTGTCTTGGAGGACATTCTTAGGACTGCCCTGATGATTAGACCGTAGGACAGGGCAATGTGCGTCAGGTCAAATGCTAGGACTACAAACGTTATCACCAAGGCATACATCCTGTTAACTGTGATGTCCCCACATGATATCTTTGCTACAGCTATGTGTTCACAGTATGTGTGGGGGATAATGTAGTTTCCACAGAATGGCAGCCTACTTAGTAGCAGAGGCAGAGGCAGAACGAAGAGAACAGCTCTTATTAAACCCAGTAGCCCTAAATGAGCTTTTCGTGCATTGGTGAGGATGGTGGTGTATCTCAAAGGGTCACAGATGGCAACATAGCGATCGAAGGCCATTGTCACAAGGACGGCTGAGTTCATCATAGAACCCATGTGAAGGAGGAATGATTGGGTGAGGCAGCCAACCACAGTAATACCCTTCAAATTGAACCAAAATATACACAGTGTCTTCGGCACAACAGAGGTCGACATGCTGATGTCTGTGAGTGCCAACATGCAGAGCAGCAGGTACATTGGCTTGTGCAGAGTCCGTTCTTTGCCTACAACAAACAGGACCATGAAATTTCCGAACAGGTTGATAATGTAGAATGTAGAGAAAGGGATGGAAATCCAGATGTGAGCAGCTTCCAGGCCAGGGATGCCCGTTAGGATGAATGTTGAAGGGTCAGAGGGGGTGAGGTTGAAAACTGCCATGAGGTGGTCTATGTGTTGTTCAGGATCAGAAATGCTCAAGGTGTCTGTGAAGGGAGAGAAATAGAGAGATGGTGCGTCACATCCTGACACCCCAATATACACCACTTCATGTAATTAGGATAAATCTTATTCAAAGTACGCCTTGTGAGATATCATTCTAAGAGGGTTGATCTGCTGGACAGTAATGCCTCATTGGATTATATGTACTATCATTGTGTGTGAAGTTATGAAATTTGGCTATGTATGTGCCGCTGAAACATATCCTGAGGTTGAAAACACCAACAAGCAGCCTTTTAAGTACAACAGTCAAAGGCCAAAAAATGTTTGTAGCTCGTTGTGGAAATGCACACAAGCGCAAGGATTACTCCAGGAACTGTGTACAATAGAAACCTCTGAGAGTTAGCACTACACAGTGGGAACTGTTTAATCTAGGTCACACCAAAAGAGCTTTTCAAGAAGTAGGGAGAAGATTAAAAAGGGGAAAATGACATGATTGGAGGACCTCTCTCTCCCTACAGCAACACATCTGGAAACACCTGAGGAAGAAAGACTGAACTGTGGGAAGTGATGGTCGCAGGTGAGAAGGCTTTTTAGCCTGTATACGAAAACCTGGGAAAGCCAAGGCAGCTTGGGCCTTAAGAATCTTCCAGCCTCTTTATCACTCTGGGTGAGTATTAGCTAATGTATTACCTACGTATCTAGTGTGGTAAGATCAGTTTGTGGTTTTTATTCCTTTACTAAGGTAAGCTGCTTTGTTCTGTTTGTTATCCATTATAATCACTTAAAAACTGTCTTTTACAGTTAATAAATTTGTTTTGTTTATTATTAGACCCAGTTTGTACAATTTCTATCAGGGGCAAAAATCTATCCATATCTCTCGTCACATTGAGGGAGTGGGCAAATTTTTATCAGTTTGCGCTGTGCAGATCTTTCTACAAAGTGCAAGAGAGTATTATTTTGGGTTTATTCCCCCAAAGGTGTGAGTATGTGAATGCTGACTGAATTCTCTAACACAGAGCTGTCCTCAGTCTGTGTTTGCACTGTGTGTGAACATGTGTGTGTGTGTGTGTGTTTCAAGAGGCCAGAGATCCTAATTCAGCAAAACAGGGGGTGGGAATTCAGGCTGGCACAGCAGGAGGGGCTCAGTGAAACCTCAGTATGTCAGGTTGCATCCCAGAAGGGGGGTCCAACCCATCATAAGGGGGAGGTAATAGGCTTTATGTGAAATTGTGCAGTAAATATTTTAAAATTATTAAAAATCTAGAAAGGGGCATGAGCAGTCAGATGACAACATTTACAGATGGCACCAGACTATCTAGGTCATAGTCAAGTCCAAAGAAGTCTTCAGAAAAAGTTAACTAAGACTGTTGAATGGGCAGCATGATGGCAGATGAACTTCAATTTTTTTCCTTCAATGGGTATACATGTTGCAATTATTTCCACTGAAATCCTCAAACACCCAACAAGGTTCTAATTTCACTGCATGAACTCAGGATAGGGACCTGGGCAATACGGTATGTAGCTGTGTGAAACCCTGATCACAATGCAAGCATGGACAGAAACTTAGCAAAACATTGGGATCCAGGAGGAGTGAAATGAGGAATTATCAAGAAAATACAATGCCATATGATCAGAAAGTGAATGTTTCACCCTCCTCTGGACTCTCCTGTGTAGTACTGGGCACCCAATCACACAGGATATTGCAGAACTAGAGGAGTTCAGGGAAGGGCAATGAGAATGATCAAGGGCCAAGGGACACTCTCATATGGAGAGAGGTTGAAAAGATTGGATATGTTACCTTAGAAAAAAGATGAATAAGAGGGGATATGAGAAAAGTCTGTAAAATAATCACTGGTAGAGAGTAGATCGAGAATATGTTCTCCCTGTATCATAACACAAAGTCAAGAGGACACTCAATTACAATGAAACATGACAAATTCAAAACTGATAAAAAAATAATGCTTTCTGTACTCAATGCCTAATTAGATTGAGGAGCTCACCACAAGAAGAATTTGGGGCCAGGAGCTAAGTAAGAATCAGGAAGTGTGTGGACATTCACATGGTTAGTGAGACTGCCAGTTACAAAAGATACAGGTAAGTAAATATTTTGGAAAACTGATACACCCACGTGTTTCAGGGCACAAGACAATCTCTAGCTGTTAGGCATTTGGGGGACAACTTCTTGAGAGTCAGATCATCCCCCCCATCCACTGACTGCTGGGTTTCTTATACCTTCTTCTATAGCAACTGGGACTGTCACTGTCAGAGAGAGGACACAGGACAAGTTGGACCATACGGCTGATACATGATACAATTCCCATGCTGGAAAGAAGCCAGCTTTTCCCTATGGAAAGAGACTCGGCAACAAATGGCAGTGGAAATTTAATGTGGATAAATGCAAAGTAATGCACAGTGGGAAGCATAATCCCAACTATACATATAAAATGATGGGGTCTAAATTAGCTGTTATCACTCGAGAAAGAAATCTTGGAGTCATTGTGGATAGTTCTCTGAAAACATCCACAATGAAAACAAGGGGAATCTCAAGGAGTACAGAAGTTATTTTACCTGTATATTTGTCACTGGTGCGACTTCTGCTGAAATCCTGTGTCCAGTTCTGGTGCTCACCATTAAAAACGGATGTTGGTACACTGAAGAGAGTTCAAGGAAGAGTCACAATTATTATTAAAAGATTAGAAAACTTTCTTATTGAGATAGATTCAAGAGATCCATCTATTTAGTTTAACAACGATGGTTAAGTAGAGACTTGATAACAGTCTGTCAGTGTTTACATAGGGAAAATAATTAATAATAGGCTTTTCAGCCTAGCATACAGAGGTGTATCAGGATCCAAAGCCTGGAAGTTGAAGTTAAACTAATTCTGACTGGAAATAAGGTATACATTTTTTAAATGGTGAGAGTAAATAACCACTGGAACATTTTACCAATGGTTTTAGTGGATTCTCCATCACTGAGAATTTTTAAATTAAGGTTGGATGTTTCTTCAAAAGATCTGCTCTAGGAATAATTTTGGGGAAATTATCTGGCCTAGGCTCTATAGGAAGAAAGACTCGATGATCACAGTGGTCTCTTCTGGTCCTGGAAACTATGAACATGATCCACTCGTGGGTTTTCCATTTCCCACCTCCTCCTTATCAGGCCCAAATAGACCTGCAATGCCCACCCCCTACTCCCACCCCTTATAACTTATGGTCATGTTCTGTTTTGGAGGGTCATGAATCTGGGGTCTTCATACCACCTCTTTGCACTACATAGGAAGGGTAAGGAGTGAGGTTGTGCTCTAGCCAAGGCCAGGCCTTTCTTTGGCTTTTAGTGTTTCTTAGACCTCCCATTGAATCGACCTCCTTGCCCCTCCTAACTGGTTGCTTGACTATGGCTTGTGATAGGAGCCAGGGAGTCTCCCAGTGTATGCTCATATATCACACTCCCACCATACTCTGTAACACTTTAACTTCCCTGTCCCTTATCTCTTCTCATTGTACTAAAAGCCACAGCTGGCTGTGGAAAATGCAACACACAGGATCTTTTTCCTTTGTTTACACATATTAGTATACGACATGAGACGATCAAAAAAGTCAAACCCAAAATTCAATCCCAGGCCGACACACAAGTCTGCACGCCAAGAGTTGCTATCTGCAGTACCACAAGGGCCAAATTACACCACCCAGACTGGAAAAGGAGTGTTATGCTTGGATATAAACTGCTGTCGTATGTACCTATATACACTAGGCATACGTGTGTAACAAATATATACACCATATCCATACAGATTAATTATCTAAAAGTATTCCCAAGGCTCAATCATAAAACTACATTCCTCAGTCATGGTCTGGGCCTAAATTCCCAGGTCCACTATAAGGGTCTAAAAACAATTGGGAAATAAAATCTGTCCATTGGTTGTACGAGGGAATGTGCAGACTATGGGACAGATGGGGCATAAATGTGTGGATGGGAAAGTAAAGTGGCCAAATAACTATTTTGCCCACAGGGACATTTTCAGTCCGTGCATTATGCTTTTCCGAGAAGATGGGTAAACATCCTGTCCATAAAAAGATAAAAAGTGGGGGAATGTGATAGGAAGAGGGCCTGAAACATAAGCCCATGTATCAGAGGCCTGGTATGAGGCCTGAGGCCTGGACTAAAGTAGCGGTCACAACTTTATTGTTACAAAGTAAAGACAAGCTGTGAGCAAGAGGCAGGCGCCACTCAAAGAATCTGGCAAGAACAGGGCTGATACTGCAGAAATACCAGTTCCTGAAACTTCACAGGGAGTTTCAGGGAAAAAAATCTCAATATCAAGTGGTACCAGAACATTGTGATGTCAACAATGGTTCAAAAGCATTCCCCAAGGATAACAGGAACACACTAACCCCACCTAAAACATAAGGTCAGAGTTACAGTCCATATTAGAGATGTTTTGATAGAACCAACATGTACCTAGAAATGGATGATAACTAGCCACATCAGGGGACAGTAATTAACTACGGCAGAGGGGCAGTACGGAACTTGTTTATATCGAGGTACAAAGACGTATCTCAGTGGGAGGGTCTTTGTCCTGCCTGGGGAGGACAAAGTCCCGCCATTCACTGAGCTGGTTCATTGTTACGGGCATGCATGTATTAGTGGTCCGGTAGAGTCTGTGGGATACTAGTATCGTACTTCATCAACAATAAAGCTGGCTGGGTGCCTTCATCCCTTAACAGATCTTGTGGTCAATGGGCGGTTCGCTCGAAGTCTGCTGTGCCAGCTGTCTACGCAGAGCTGGGACAGGACACAGATGAAGACAAACACCTAACCACAGTGACCAACGTGCTTTTGGAATCGAGGAAGCCTGGGATGGGGAAGGAGAATACAGACAGAGGGGTCAGAATATGGTGGGAGATTGAACCAGAAGAGAAGCAAAGATCAATGGTTCTTTCCACTGGTGAAATGCCTGAGTTTAAGTAAATAACATTCAACAATGACGACATTTGGAAAGAAAACAGAGTAAAAGTTGTGACCCCCAGGCTGTGATTCTTGCCTGTTTGGTCTGTGCATTAGGCAGGAAGTTCATTCACTGTTTCACCTGGTTTCAGCACTCCACGTCACTGTGATCTGGATACTACCCCCCCCCACACACACACACACAGACACTGTGCATTTCTGGGCCTCCCTCACTGAGATTTCCAGCCTGGCCTGGTTTCCTCCATGCCAAAATTATGGTTTTATTTCTACTGCCTTTTGATGATTCTCGTTCTCTCCTGAAGACCCCTCTCCCTCTCAGAAAAAAAAAAGTTATCCTGATTGCTCTGAACCTTTAAGCCTGTGAGTTTGAGATTTCAGTAACTGTCTTGTCTGTCCTGAGAGGCCACAAGATGACTCAAGTCTGGAGGCTCATAGTTGGTGTAAATCAGGCCATTCATTTAAGTCCCTACATGAGGATTTAGGGTGAAGTCCTGGCCATGTTGGGAGTTTTGCTTTTGATCTCAATGCAACCAGATTCACCATTTGTGTTTAACTTTCAGCTCTGAGTGACAAAAATCACGACTTTGGGTCCTGCTACACAGAGCGTTATTCTGTTAGGGTGCCCAAAGAGACTGAAGGAAACCCCCAATTTATATGGTGTTCTGAGACCAAGTATAAAATATGGGGGTTCCAAAAGACACGAGCCCTGATTTAGTTCTCAGGAAGGCCAGCATCAATCTAGAGGGGCTCACTAAAGGCAGAAAGTGAGAGTAGAATCCGGCCAGTGTGAGGCCCAATCTTGTTGTGAACCCTCTGGTTACACACAGACCCACTGCAGAGGCTTTGGTTGTACTGCCTAACAGGGCAGGGAAGATGCTAAATTGGAAAACTGGAAAAAACCAGAGGAAAACCAGTCAGCCAAAAAGAGGAAGCTATTAAGACAGATAGAAGGGCACAGTAGAGGTAAGGATCTGATCGTAAAAAGAAATATTTGTCTAAACTATTTGCAATACATTTGTAGTTCCAATTTTACCAAATACTAAACAGTATTTTTTGATAATACTAAACAGTTCAAGTTGCCGTGCTGGTGAATTGCTGCCCAGAAGTTTCTTGACTTGAACTCTTCCTGAGCCCTCAGCACTAACTTTAATGTAGAAACAGGCATCTCACCAAAATCCCATTCAGCAGAGAGAGGAAATCTCCGTATGGTGACAGGAAGGCAGATCTCTGGAAATCAGTGTATGAATCTCACATGTCTGACACTCGGCGTGCTGAACATCAGTATTTATGATTCCTCTGTATAGTCCCTGCAGACTCTCAGGTTTGCCTGGACTACCAGATAATTCCCTGGGCTCCGTGACCAGTGGGAAAAGCAGTACATGGACCCTGGAGAACTTCAGCCTGATAGCATCCCCTGGGAGTGAAGAAATGATTCACTGATACCAGGGGCTCAGATTGTCAGGGCAAAGTGAGTCTGGCAATCTGTTCAGCCTAGCAATTGACAATGGCTTTCTTTTCTGTGCGTAATGTGCTGCCCTCTTCACTATGTCTGTACTTAACTGCAAGCCTAAGGATTGTTGTCTTTGGAGGTACCATTATGATTACACATGGTAACACCACACCCCAATTGTGCCTCCTTTTTCTTTAGCACTCTCATTTTTATCTGACTGACATTCTCGTTGTCCAAGTGTGTTTGTAACACCTGAACAGCCAAGTGTTGGGCCCAGGGACTATTACCTCTGAATGGATCTTTTAATGGCCCCCAGTGGAGCAGATTACTGTCATACCAGTGAAAGAGGTCCACAGTAGTTAACTTGCATCCACTGCAGTTTATTGGAGAAGGAATTACACAAGCGGTAAAGGGTTACATTTAGCACATAACTCCTATGTTAAACATTAAAGAACTATACAGTAAGAACTATACACTCCTCTCAGTGAGCCTCTCTTTCATACACATACACAAACAGACCCTGTGCTAAACACACACTGTTCCTGCTTGGCAAAAAGAGAAGGTAATTAGCAAGTCTGTGGATGACTTCTTCCCTCCAGGTCTGTCTCCTCAGCTCTCTGGCCTGTCTCAGATTTCCTCCAGACAAGGCCTTGGTTGTTTGGAAACTCCTCTGGTCACAGTCCTGCTCAAGCCCATGGAGCAGAGTTTTGGCTACTGTGTCTGGCAGCATCTTCAGGCATCACCTAAGGAATCCCCTCTCCCTTTTCTCTCTCCTCTTTTCTCAGACAGTAATTTACTTTGCTTGATTCTTCAAATCTTTTTCCCTCAGAGGAGTCACATGTCTCAAAAGCATGCTCAGTGGGTGTGTGGTTATGAATTTTAGCTGATTAGTATTTTGGAAGCAGCTGTGTGTGTGTTTGTGCGGGAGGGTGTGGGTGGGTGCCGAACAAAGACCACTCCATGTTTACTCACTTGTCAATCATTCACTCTGGCTCTCTGCTTGGTGTCCTTGCTGTAGGGTCACTATAACCAGGTCGGCCTGTGCTCCGTGCTGGAACTTTATGCATGTGATATTTACTTTTGCATGGGCCCACCGAGTCTGCTTCTGCTTAAAGGGGACCCCACTCCCAGGATCCTCTGCAGTTCTTCAGCCATGTTTAACTCATGTCCAGTTGTGCTCACAGCACAGCATGGCCACACCAATGTAGCACCATGCCAACAGTACGGAAGGTTGAGGTTTTCACTGGTGGTTTCTGAGCGCACTCTTTCGCTGTGCCAGGCTAACAGGGACCTCCTGCAGCTCACAGAACTTTTGGGATTCCTCCCAAAGAGCATCCAATTAGCTGGGAGGTTGTAAGAACTGCTTAATGTTGTGATAGATGGCACCCGCATCCGCTCTCTCAGAGCAATCAACAAATCCTAGAAATAATTCTTTCTTTCCAGATTTTCTGTTTCTCACACAAACTGTCATTTCTCCTTGTTTAAAATCGCACGTGTAGTCAACAATACCAGTAGAAAACCAAAAAACCCCAAAGTTTCAGAATGACTCTGCTTTTTACAATATCAGCAGCAATTTCTAGAAACTTGTTTTGAGTTGTGCGTCTTGTGAGATTGAAAGAACCACTCAGGGTTCCTTTGTTTGTTTGGCAAATGCTTTATCATACTGTGAAAACAAATTGCATAATTCCAAGAAGTTTCCACTTTCGCTGATTCTTCTCTCTCATCCTGCCCCCAATGGTGCAATTCCTTGGTTTGCCAGGTAAAGCAGTACCTTGGTGATTCTTGCAGCATACTCTCTGTTCTCAAGTTATGCCATCTTGTGACAATTTGACAATGGCAAATTCGGCAGCACTGACATGAGAATTTCTCCCCATAGGGCTAAATTCAAGAGTCATGAAGTAAAAAAAAAAATGCCTCCAGTAAGCTCAGGTAAGAGCTTGCAGGCAAAATGCCTCCAGCTGGCTCCTGGGGACATGTTCAAAGATGCCAGAGCCAGAAGGGACCATTTTGATCATCTGGTCTGGCCAGAGAGTTTCTATAACATGTTTCCTAGAGCAGAACTTTTAGAGAAACATCCAACTGTGAGGTAAAAATTCACAGTGATGAAGAATCCGCCAAGACCCTTGGTAAATTGTTCCAGTGGTTAATTACTTGCACCCATTAAAAATGTACACCCTATTTCCAGTCAGAATGTCTTTAGTTTCATATTCCAGCCACTGGATACCATTACACCGCTGTATGTTAGGCTGAAAAGTCTGTTGTTAAATATTGGTTCCCTGTCTAAGTACTTACAGACTGTTATGTGACCATAAGCGAATGTAACCATCTTTGTTAAACTAAATAGATTATGAGTAAAAAGTTAATTGACTGATCTCGTCTGGTACCACTGAGAACAGTCTAGATCCATCCTCTTTGAAACCCCATCAGGTAGTTGAAAGCAGCTATCAAATTCCCCCTAATTCTTCTAATTCTATAACTTTTATACAGAGTAAAATTGATTTGTTTGAGGTTTGGATCCCACTGGGAGCTGGGTGTCTGGGTGATAGAGACAGGAGCACTTGCTAAGCCATTTTCAGTTAAGGGTGCAGCTTTGAGGAGTAGGGTCAGACACTGTGTCAGTAATGCAGCATATTAATGAATCTGGCTCAAAAAGGCAGGATTCTGAAGGCCCAAACTGGCAGACACTAATGGAAAGCCACCTTTGGTGGTCTGGAAGTCATGGATAGGCAAAGTGACAGGGTGTGTGGGTGTGGGAACTAACAGGTGATGCTGAAAGAGGTCAGGTTATGGTCAGAAAAGGGAACTCAGGAACAGAGAGAGCAGCGCTTGGTCATGGAGTGATAAGATGTTAAGTGTAAGGAATTTCTCAGACTGTGAATTTCCAAAATGCTGATCTCAGTCAAACTGGTACAGAACACTCTAGATTAATGAGGAGATGTCCTTTCCCTGTCTTGTCACACAGGTTTAAAATCAGTGGCCCCAGATATATTTGCCCACTATATCACGAAGCTCTTTGGTTTTGACCCCATAAATGATAGGGTTGAGCATGGCGGGGACAAGGAAATAGAGGTTAGCCAAAATGATGTGAATGTGGGAAGCGATGCCCTGACCGAACCGATGGGTCAGGTTGGAGAAGAGGGAAGAAGCATAAAATGTCAGCATCACACAGATGTGGGCTGTGCAGGTGTTGAGGGCTTTCTGGTGGGCTTTCTTAGAGGAGATTCTGAGGACAACTCTGATGATCATACCATATGACAGGGCAATGAGCGTCAGGTCGAATCCGATGACTACAAACACTATTACCAAGCCATATGTCCTGTTAATTGTGATGTCCCCACATGATATCTTTGCCACAGCTATGTGCTCACAGTACGTGTGGGGGATAATTTGGCTGGCACAGAATGGCAGCCTCCTCAGGAGCAGGGGCCCGGGCAGCATGAAGAGAACAGCTCTTGTCAAACCCAGGAGCCCTAGCTTAGCTATTCGTGCGTTGGTGAGGATGGTGCCGTATCTCAGAGGGTTACATATGGCAACATAGCGATCAAAGGCCATTGTCAGGAGGATGGCTGACTGCATCACGGCACCCGTGTGAAGGAAGAATGACTGGGTGAGGCAGCCACCTACAGTAATGCCTTTCAAATTGAACCAAAATATACACAGTGCCTTTGGCATGATAGAGGTAGATGTGCCAATGTCTGTGAGTGCCAGTATGCAGAGCAGCAGGTACATCGGCTTGTGCAGGGTTTGTTCTTTAACTACAACAAACAGAATCATGAAATTTCCCAAGAGGCCAATAACATAGAACATACAGAAAGGGATGGAAATCCAGATGTGAGCAGCTTGCAGGCCAGGGATGCCTGTTAGGATGAATGTTGAAGGGTCAGAGGGGGTAAGGTTGAGAGCTGCCATGAGATGCGTCGCTAGGGCTCAGAAATGCTCGCGGTGCCTGTGAAGAGAGAGCAGCCCAGTGAGGGGATTACACACTTCATAACAAATAGTATAGTAAATAGTTTATAGTTATTACCAATCTAGAAAGGGAGGTGAGCAGTGAAGTGACAATATTTGCAGATGGCACCAGATTATTCAGGTCATAGTCAAATCCAGAAAAGTCTTGAGGGAGAGCTAACCAAGCCAGGGGCATGGGCAGCAGGATGGCAGGTGAATTTCAATGTCAATTACTGGAGGTAAAAGCTTGAATTCCTCAAGCACCTAACAAGGTTCTAATTTAATTGTATGAACTCAGGAGAGAGATCTGGGTATCATGGTACACAGCTCTGTGAAACCCTGCTCCCAGTGCAGGCATGGACAGAAACTAAGCAAAACACGGGGATCCAGGAGGAGTGGGATGGGGAATCATACAAAAAATACAATGCCATAAGATCTGTCAGTTAATGTTTCACCCGCAATCTATTTAGTTTAACAAAGAAGATTATGTTCACTTCTGTAAGTATCTACATGGGGAGCCAATATTTAATAATAGACTTTTCAGCCTAGTATATGGAGGTGTAACAGTATCCCATGGCTGGAATATGAAGTTAAATAAGGTGCACATTTTTTTAAAGTGTGAAAATAATTAACCACTGGAGCAATTTACCAAGGGTCTTGGTGGATTCTTCATCACTGTGAATTTTTACTTCAAGGTTGGATGTTTCTCTAAAAGTTCTGATCTAGGAAATAGCGAGAGAAGAGAATAGCAAGAGAAGAGAAGCTGTGAATAGCGAGAGAAGAGAAGCTGCTTTTGTAGTTAGCTAGCCACTCGTAATCTTTGTTCAATCCTTGATTGACGGTATCATATTTGCAAATGAATTGCCGCTCTGCAGTCTTCTCTTCTCTAGCTATTCATACCTCCAGTTCAGCTGCTAGAGGAATACCTCACCCTCCCTGATTACAGATACAGCTGGTTCAGCCTCATTGGACCCACCCTGTTATCTTTAACCTGGTTCTTGCCTACCTATTTATACCTGCCCCTGGATACTTCCACTGCATGCATCCGACAAAGTGGGTATTAGCCCACGAAAGCTTATGCTCTAATACTTTAGTTAGTCTTTAAGGTGCCACAGGACTCTTTGTCATTTCACCCTCAGTATTTAACTTTCAGTTCCCATCTGTGAAAATTACAGCTTTATATCCTGCTACAGAGAGCGCTATTCTGTTAGGGTCTGAAAGAGTCTGAAGGAAAACCCCAGTTTATGTGGCATTCTGAGACCATGGTATAACAGATGGGTAATCCAAAACACAGGGATCCCGATTTTGTTCTCTGGGAGACCAGTGTCAATTAAAGTGATCCACTGAAGGCAGAATTTGTGATCAGTGTGCGACTCATTCTTGTTGTGAACCCTCTGGTAAGACACATACCCACTGCAGAGATTCCAGGTGCACTTCTGAACAGGGCAGTGAAGTTGCTGAATTGGAAAATTTGAGCGAATCAGAGCAAAAACTGCATAGATCAAGAAAAGGGAAGCTACTGACACAGATAGGAGGACACATTAAGAGACAAGGAACTGATCTTTAAAACAAGTATTTGTTTAAACTATTTCCAATACATTTGTATTTCCAGTTTTATAAACTAAACTCTTCAACTCACTATGCTGGTGAATTCCAGCCCAGATGATTCTTGAGTTGAATCCTGGAAACCTTCCTGAGCCCTTAGCACTAATTTTATTGCAGAAACAGGCAACTCACCGAGAACCCGCTTAGCAGAGAGAGGAAATCTCCATACCGGGACAGAAAGGTGGATCCCTGAGAATCAGTGTATGAATTCCATGTCTGATGCTTGTTGTGCTGGACAGCGACCTTTATGATTCTCTGTACAGTCCCTGTGGACTCTCAGGTTGGCCTGGACTCCAAGATAATTCGCTCGGCTTCAGGAACAGCAGAAAATAGACCCTGGGGAACTTCAACTTAAGAGCCTCCCAGGGGAGTGAGGAAATGATTGTCTGATACCAGAGGCTCAGATTATCAGGGGAAACTGGGTCTTGCAGGCCTGTTAGCATGGTCCAGCACTACTAAAACCCTGGGGAGAAAAGGAATAGCCACGGCATTGATGTACTCACTTGTCTAGCAACATTTCTGTGCTGCCACCTATTGTCATAGAACCTGAACATCTCCTCCTCCCCTCCTGGCAGACGAGCCCTATGTTCAATCAGGGCCGGTGCAAGGATATCTTGTACCCTAGGCAAAACTACCACCTTGTGCCCCCTTCTCCCTCCCTCTGCAGGGTCAGTGGGTGATCTGGGCTCAGCCATGTCCTCCGCAGCCCCCCACCCCTGGGGACATGGGCACGGAGCCCTCACGTGCTTTCCCACCTACCCAGGACACGGGCACAGAGCCCTCACATGCCACCCCCTCCCCTCCAGTGGGACACGAGCACTGAGCCCTATTTCCCCTCCAGCAGGACACAGGGCTCAGCTGCTGCCCTGGCTGTACCAAGTGCTTCTTGGCACCCCAAAACTTGGCGCCCTAGGCGGCTGCCTAGTTCACCTGGTGGCTGCACGGGCCCTGTGTTCAATCCATGAGAACATGACATGCACATGGAAAGGTTCTCACAAATCCTTGTTTCAAACATAGTGTCTGAAAAAGGACTATACAGATTGCCCCTGCTTGGTCATAAACCCCCCAAAGTGCAGTATTATGTCATGGGCAGGAGCAACTACTGCTAGAGTAACTGCACAGGCTGCAATTAGGATAGAAAGGGTGGAGGGAGATGTTGAGAGACACACATATGAGGTAGGTGCCCAGTGTCCATCAGCATTCAGTGAGATTCTGGTGTCTACAGCACTTGTGCCTTTGGAAATCTATTACAGTCATGGCCTTCAAAATATCCACTGGCAAACTGTTCCACAGGATAGGTCCAAATTGTTTCTTGAGGTTAGGTCCATCAATGGCTACTAGTGCGGATGGGCAGGAATGGCATCCTAGCCTCTGTTTACCAGAAGCTCGGAACAGGCAATGGGGGTTGGATCACTGGATGATTCCCTGTTCTGTTCATTCCCTACAAAGCACCTGACATTGGCCACTGTCAGAACACAGCATAGTGGGCTGTGAGGTTTGGTCTCAAACAGTTGCACCATTCTTAAGACTGAGAGGGGGTATGATATAGTTCTATAAAACTTTGACTGGTGTGGAGAAAGTGAACACAGAACTGTTGTTTACTGCTTCACATAACACAAGAAGAAGGAGTTACCCAATGAATTTAACAGCCAGCAAGTTTATAACAAATTAAAGGAAATGCCTCTTCCCAATGCACAGTCGACCTGTGGAACTCTTTGCCAGGGGATGTGGTGAAGGCCAAGACTGTAACACAGTTCAAAAAAGAATTCAAGAAGTTCATGGAGGATAGGCCCATAATGACTGTTAGCCAAGAGGTTCAGGGACACAACCTCATGCTCTGGGTGTCTTAGCCTCTGACTGCCAGATGCTGGGACTGGATGACAGGAGATGGATCCCTTGATATTTGACCTGTTCTTTCCCTCTGAAGCACCTGACACTGACTACTGTCAGATGACAGAATAGAACATAAGACTGGCCACGTTTGGTTAGGACAATGGTCCTTCTAGTCCAGTACCCTGAACCTCCTTTTTTCTTCTCTGGGTGCTGGACCTCATAGTCAATGGGTCCACGTGCCTCACTACCTCAAACGGTCCGTGCCATTGAACCAGTAATTTAAACTGCAGTCTTGATAGCAACTCTTAGTTACTCTTAAGTTAAGTTACTCTTAATCACGCAGTTTGAACACTAGCAGCTGGGCTCCTGTGTTATAGGACTTCTCTTGTATCAGCTGTGAATTAATACATTAATCTAGCAAACACCTACAGTGTCTTCAGGTGATTTCTTAACTGAAGAATGTGTTGGACTATGTACATCATCTGGGGTCTTTGCTCTGCTATGTTTCTCGATGCAGGTCTGGAAATCCTCGAGGTTGCTTCCAGACTCCAGTTCAAAGGGAGAAAACTCGATGCCTTGAGGCACATCCCAGAGAACAAAAAGGAGACAGGAGAAGAACACTCGACCTGCCACAAGATCTGAAGCCTGAACAAGAGGCTGTGATCCAAAGTCAGTTATTAAAGCAGATGCTCAAAAGTTCACTGTCCAGTACATGAACTTGACAAAGTTGTCTAGTATCCTAGGCATTAGATATTGACGTAAATATATTCCTGCTAGTGTGGATACATCCCAGTCTAGCGCAAGATAAACTGGCTTGACAAAATAATGAATAGGGATCTTTTGTCTAAGACAGGAGGTACGAGGGGAGGTAACAAACAGATGTTATGAAACAGAAAAGGTGGTATGTAAGGTACCTCACCTTAACCCTTTGTGTGGCCTAGGGAACAACAGAGACTCCTGCTACTGACTGAGACACTCTAGACTCATATGTTAGCATACCTGTAAGTTAACAAACCCGGCTGAGTGTCTTTGTCACCCAACTGTGATTGTGGTCTTTCTTTATGAGTAATTTTGAGGTCTGCTGTATGAGCAGGCTGGCTTGTCTGCTAATACTGATAAAGCTGGAGCTCCAACGACAGAAACACTGAGCAACCTGAACAGCGTTACCAAAGCAACAACATTCTAGCCTTCAGCAGGTAACAACAGCCCGCTGACTAGCTGCAGACAGTGGAGTCGTTCTCCCCCCTGCTCTCAGTGTGGCCTTTGCCTCATTCACTGGGGTTCCTCCACTTCCCCAGTCACTAGAGGAAGTTGTTCATAGGCATGGCTAAGGATAAGATTATGTCACAGTGATCACATAATCCCTGACTTTAAGAGCCCTCCTTGACATTTTACATTTGAACCCTGGGGTGGCAGAACCAGATTTGTCAGCTGATAAGGACCTGAGAGCTGTCAGTCCCCGCAGGGGGTAGTGTCCTCAGAGCTGTAAGCAACAGTGGCGGCAGGTAGAGAACTCAGGTTTTGCCTACCACCAGCAGGGTTCCCACAGTCCCTTGGCTACCACCTGGTTCTCTTCATGATATTCCTCTTCACAAAAGCAACACCAAAGTGTCTTTTCATGACACGCAAATAATCAAAGATGGTGGCCTTGGCTCTCTGGTAATCGAGGCTGATATAAATTTGCTCGGACCCAGGGGAGAAACTAAGAAGAGGCCCCATTGCCCAGGGTTGAAATCTGAGCCCCATTGCCTGGGACTGAAGCCCAAGGCTCCTGGCATTGCCACTTACTGGTCCTCAAACATTTCCCCGTGCCCCATAGGAGGGTGAGCCACACAGATTGAAAACCTCTGCTTTAGTGTGAGCTATTTCCACTTTTAGAGATGCAATTACTGTAACACCTGCACTACATTTACCCACAGTGACTATGCAGATATGGTATAACTTAGTTTTGTGACGTAGGGCCCCAGACAATTGCCCTGCTTGTTACCCCCTAACATCAGTTACGTTCCTCTCTGGTGTTATCCGGACCAGTGATCTGCTGGTTCACTCCAATCCTTGACTCTGGGAGGAGACTTACCCTGCTCTGCTGTGAGAATCCCCACTCCTGGTCTCCCTGGCATGTAAGCTGCGATTTGGATTGTGCAACTGATTGACACTAGCCAATATCTCCGGTCCCAGACACAACCCTGGGAGCCTCCGTCTTGCAGTGGCGTATTATGCCCACTGGATACTGCAAGCTTATATGAGTTTGTCAGTTTAACAAAGTGATATGTACCAGGCTTGTTATCCCAAGGGGAGCCTCTGACACGCTTTAAACCACACACACTGCTTCAGGTAGAATAAAAAAAAACACATTTATTAACTTGAGAGTTAGATTTAAAAGTGATTATAACTCAAAGCACAAGCAGTTAGATTCGATCAGATGAAATAAAAGCAAAAAGAATTCTAAACTGATCTTAACCCTTTCAATGCCCTTACAAAATTAGATGCTTCTCACCACAGGCTGGCTGGTTTCTCCTCACCCAGGCTCTCCCCTTTCATCAGCACTTCAGTTGCTTGGTGGTGATGTCTGTAGATGGAGGTGGAAGAGAGAGGAAGAACAAGAAATCAACTTCACAATCTGTGTACTTGTCAGATGTGACAGTAGTCTCGTACTTCTTTGATGACTTTGTCATAGTCATGACTTGCTTCTGAGAAATCACAAAACTCTAGAAGTCCTTGGAACTCATTCAGAAATTCATGTTGACAAGGGTTTCACGCTGCACAAAGTCTATGCTGCTTCGATTCTGGAAATCAGTCCATGCACCTTTCATGATTGAAAATACACACACGGAGTATGCATTGCTGACTGGTATACTGAGCATATATAACAGCAGCTTTGCCATGTTCAGAAATTCAGTGCTACCATCCTTGTTTCTCAGCACATGAGATCAGAGCTCCTCAACTGAGTATTTGCCAATACTCATCATATAACTGATCAAGATCCACTGTTTTCTGTAGGTTACAACTGTCCCACCACTGACCAAGCTGTGTCCATTCTCAGGGGGCACATATTCATAGTATGTCCTGTAGAGTCTGCTGGAAACTGTTACTGTGCTTCGTTTGACAATAAACTTGGCTGGATGCCTTCATACCTTATTGGAGTCTGTGGTCATTGGGGATTCTCTCGGGGTCTGCTCTGACAGCTATCTGCGCACGCAGACAACTGTTATCAACATTGAACAGAGCCAGAGAACCATACCAATATCGTCAGATGCCCGAAGGCACCCAGCCAGGTTTGTTGCCAAACGAAACACAGTCTCTAGCTGCCCGGATCACATGTCTTCAGTTCTGCTAGTACATAAATGCTCCCTGACAATGAACACTCCACTGCCCCCTAGGCTGGACAAAGACACTGCCCCAGGGTGTAATCTTATACACAGGTACAAACAAGTTACACATCACTCCAGACATATTGAGGATTAGCCCTCTACAGAGCAAGGTGCCTCCTCTTACTTTGCACATGTTGGTTCGAAGAAAACAACTTTATCCATCATATTATATAAGCAGTGTCAGGAATGAGATATATTCTGACATCTGGTGGCGAACTATGGGAATTACAGTGAGCCTTGCAAAATAAGTCTGGGGCTGATCAATTTGCATAGACACACCCACTGCGCCTAGCCTGAGCCCACAGCAGCCCACATGGCCACTTCGGCTGATGAGGGAGCCCCAGTTTCTATGTTATTGGGGCAGGAATGATAAAGTGATGTTACTGTGATTATGTGAATGAAGGACTATGGACATGTACTTGGCCCTTGTTATGATGGAGGGACTCGCCATCATCTAGGTAGCACTCACTGGGCAAGGGCCATGCGTTTTCAGAACACTGTGAGATTGAGAGAGGTGATGGACAAGCATCTATACCTTTTGGTGAGGGCTCTGTCTGAGGGCCTCCCAGGTCTATTGCACCCTGTCTCTCTCCACTGTGGAGTGTCAGAATTGAATTTTGCTTCCATTAGGAGCCTGGTTTCAGGCTGCTGAGCTGACAATTGCTTTGGGCTCACTGGTGCACCTGTACTAAGGCTCCCCTACTGTGAGCTGAAATCACCTAAGAGCTAAAGAAATCACTGAGCGCTGTCTTAAGTAGGGGGGACCTGGAAAAAAGTGCAGAGTGGCTGGTGCAGCAGAGCAGTCTGTGTGTCGGCTAGCAGGACAGCTAGCGGAGTGACTGGTGCAGCAGAGCTGTCTGTCGACTAGCGGAGGTGTGGGTGCTGCGGGCAGAGTGAGCGGCGCAGCAGAGCTGTCTGTCTGTCACCTAGCAGAGGCGTGGGTGCTGCGGGCAGAGTGACCGGCGCGGCAGAGCTGTCGGTGTGTCGGCTAGCAGAGCAGCTAGCGGATTGACAGGCAGAGCAGTTCGTGGGACAGCCAGCAGAGCGGAGCAGAGCCGATTGCGGTGAGAGCTGCAGCGGAACCTCACGGAGAGGCGGCGCGGTCGGCCTCGGACCACGTAAGGGGCCCCGTGCCCTACCCTCCATCTCCACCCAGGCTGGAGGTAAGACTCTGCCAATTGACTTTTGAACTCTGCACGGACCAAGGACAGAGACTCTTGGGCTGTTGGACTTTTGGGACTATTGAGTGACTTTTTGGGGTGGTGGAACTCAAGAGCCAAAGGGAAGGCCACGGCCTATTTGCTGGGAGGGGGGCTTCTGGTTCATGGTTTGGTTTATTAACCTTGTTTGTGGTATTTCCCCAATATAATGCCACATTGTTTCTCCCTGTTATTAAAAGGCTTTGGTACACTCCGACTCTGTGCTTGCGAGAGGGGAAGTATTGTCTCTTACAGACGCCCAGAGGGGTGGTATATGGTTGTCCCAGGTCACTGGGTGGGGGCTCGAGCCGGTTTTTGTATTGTGCTATTGGAATGGAACCCCTGGATACTGAACCCGGCCCTTGTTGCTGCCAACTCTGATGGGCAGAAGGGTTACATTACCCTTTTCCCTATCTTTAGGTCAGCCTGTTCCTTGTTATCTGTGTGGAATGTACAAGTGTTCTGGTATATTTTAGGCATATGTTTTTTTGCAGCATCACTCCTTTCCTTGCCAGCTTCTGTGAGCAGGGCCTGTCTCTGGCTCACAGTATAACTTTGCTTTATGTCAGCAAAGTCTTGACCATCACTTTAGTTCAGACTGTAGGACTCATACCAGGACTCTGACACAAGGGTTTTTCTTTCAGGTCCTCATATTACTATAACATCTATATAAATCCATGGTATGCCAATATATTGAATACTGCAGGCAGATTTGGTCACCCCATCTCAAAAAAGCTTTGAAAAAGGTACAGAGAAGACAACTTAAAACTGAGACTTTTCAGGTTTGAAAACAGAGCACTAAGGGGTGACATAGTATAGGTCTATAAAATCTTTAAAAAATGACTGGTGTTGAAAAATTGAATAAGGAAATGTTATTTACTCCTTCACAAAACACATAACTAGGGGTCACACAGTGAAATTAAAAGGAAGCAGATTTAAAACAAAAAAAAGTATTTCTTCACAGATAACCTGTGGAACATTTTTTTTAGGGAATGTTGTGAAGGCTAAAACTTATATGGGCCCAATAAGAACCAGATAAGTTCATGGAGGTATGATGGTGCTGTTCCTGGTGGGACCTAACTGAGAGTGCCAAGTCTGGACAAATTGCTTCAAGCAGGGCAGTTACAGCCCAAAGCTGGGGTTTCTCCACCTCTAAGGCAAACCAAACCAACCAAACAGAAAAGACCTAGGTTTTGTTCCACTGGCTAGTCACAAGTCACACAAACAATTCCCTTAGACACTCCAGTTTCCCAGTATTACCACCAGCAGCCATTCATCCTGGGGATAAATGGTTATGAAAACCAATACCCCAATAAAAGAAAATGGTATTCCCAATTCCAAAGAATCAGGCCCCAGACCCAGGTCAATATACAAATCAGATCTTACTCACAAATCACGCTGTGGCCAATCCTTTAGAATCTAAAATCTAAACGTTTATTTATAAAAAGAAAAAGATATAGGTGAGAGTTAGAAATGGTTAAAAGAAATCAATTGTATGCAGTGATGGCAAAGTTCTTGGTTCAGGCTTGCATCAGTGGTAGAATAAACTGCAGGTTCAAATCAAAGTCTCTGGAGCACAAACATCCACAGCAGGGATGGGTCCTTCAGTCCTCTGTTGAACACTTCTGTGTGTAGCAAAAGTTCCTCCAGATTAAGAAAGACAACTGAAGACCAGATGGAGGAGCTGCAGCAGCTTTTTGTAGTCTTTCCCAGGTGCAAGAACCTCTTTGTTCTTGCTATGGAAACTTAGAGCAAAATGGAGTTCGGAGTCACATGGGACAAGTCCCTGTCCCTTTGCTAAGGCACAGGATGTGTCCGACCTCTCTCAATGGGTCAATTGTCTAGCTGATGGTCCTTAATGGGCCATCAATCAGGCTAAGCAAAGCTAACACAAGTCGTCTGAAATGTCAACCAGCAGCATAGCACAAAATTTTGAAAGACAGACAGTATAGAGCCAATATTCATAACTTTAACTACAAAAACGATACACACATACCGATGGCATAATCATAATCAGCCAACCATAACGTGGCTGTAGACACCTTGTATGACCCCCCTTTAGACAAGATCTGGTGCCACTACAGGACCTTGGTTGTACCAATGATCTATATGATCCCATATTTTTCTCAGTTTGTCACCTGACAGCACAGTAAGGCCAGGAAGTGATTTAACGGTTTTTACCTACTCAGTAAGTGATTCAAAGAAGAAGGCCCAGCACAACGTCACCAGCCAGCTGTGCATGGAGCTTGAACTGAGACTCAGAGCACTAGGAGAAAACTTTTAAGTCCCCTTATGAGTAAAGAGTTGGATCAGCCTGCCCCGGATCTGTTTGGTCCTCACCCCGTAGATGATGGGGTTTAGCAGAGGTGGCACCAGGAGGTACACATTGGCAATGAGAACATGGAAATGCAGGGGAACATTGTGGCCAAACCGGTGTGTGAGAAAGGAGAAGAGAGATGGAATGTAAAAGGCTAAGATGGCTAAGAGGTGGGAGCTGCAGGTCCCAAACGTTTTGAGCCGGGCATCTTTTGTAGGGAGGTTGAAGATGGCCCTGAGGATCTGGGTGTAGGACATGACAATAGAAGAGACATCCAGTCCAATCACAGAGAATACCACAAAGAGACCGTAGTAATTACTGATACGGATGTCGGTGCAGGCCAGCTTCACCACAGCCATGTGCTCGCAATACGATTGGGGGATGATGTTGGTTCTGCAATATGGCCACCTTCTTGCTAGGAAGGGATAGGGAAGTGCAAACATGGCACCACGCAGCACTACGGCCAGGCCAATCTTGGCCACCATGGGGTTTGTCAGGATGGCAGAATATCTCAGGGGGTCACAGATGGCCACGTAGCGATCAAAAGCCATGGCCACAAAGATTCCAGACTCCATCGCTGAAAAGGAGTGAATGAAGTACAGTTGGGTGAGACAGGCACTGAAATCAATCTCCCTGGAATTGAACCAGAAGATGCTCAATGTTTTGGGCAGAATGGACGTGGATAGGACCAGGTCAGTGACAGCTAGCATGCAGAGGAAATAAAACATGGGCCCATGGAGACTCGGCTCTATCTTCACGATGAACAGGATGGTGAAGTTCCCTAAGATGGCTGTGATGTACATGGTACAGAAGGGGATGGAGATCCAGACATGGGCTGCCTCCAGGCCAGGAATGCCCAGCAGGATGAAGGAGGAGGGGTTGGTGAAGTTGGTTGTGTTGGAATCTGACATGGAGCAAGGGAAACGGTGTCCAACTCTGAGACAGAACTGTGTCTCCTGCGTGTACCATATGTTCCTCTGATTTCTTTTATGTGCCCAAGATCTATGGTGATGGTCGCAGTGCAAATGCCTATATGGAAAGACAATGTTAATATGAGATACTAAATGCATTATTGGAGGCTATTGTCATGAGTGAAGCAGGTTGGCTGCTCTTCACACACTGAAAAATGACATGTTCATTATTCAGAGAAAGAAATTATGAAAAACTGACCCTACTAATGCCATCTCCACATTTTATGGTGCTCTATGCAACAATAACTCCTACATGTTGTGTTGTTAGAAACCCTAATATGCACCAGCAGGAAACATGAATGTGGATACTGGTTATCCATCATTGTTCCTTATTGCGATGAAAGCCATGCTAGAGAGTCCATGCTGTAGGGAGTTCCCCATTCACTCGGTTGCTCAAAGTCTAAGAATGGAAAGAAAAAAACAAAGCTTTGACAAGACATGTACCAGAGGGAAACATCCCAACTAGAGCACACCTCAGGGGAAAGAACTGGGCACCATTGATAGCAGCTTGACATTAAGTTTTGACCTTGAGTCAAAAGAGGTGATAATCTCGCTGCACTGGGTGCTGGTTAGGCCTAAAATGGAGTATTGTGCCTAATTTTGGTCACCAAAATATAGGAAGGATGTAGAGAAACTGGAAATGACCAGAGGCAAGTGACAAAAATGATGAAAGGGATGGAATTGAAGCCATATGAGCAAAGGCTGAAGGAACTGGGTATGTTTAGTTTGGAAAAGAGGTGATTCAGGGGGACATGGCAGCAGTCTTCCAGGATTGCTACAGTTTCTACCACACCATCAACCTCAGCCTAGACCAGTCCACACAAGAGATCCACTTCCTGGACACTACTGTGCAAGTAAGCGATAGCCACATAAACACCATCCTATACTGGAAACCTGCTGACCACTATTCTTACCTACATGCTTCCAGCTTCCATTCAGGACACACCACTCAATCCACTGTCTACAGCTGAGCTCTAAGATACACCCGCATTTGCTCTAGTCCTTCAGACAGAGACAAACACCTACAGGATCTCTATCAAGCAGTATTAAAACTACAATACCCATCTGGAGAAGTGAAGAAACAGATTGACAGAGCCAGAAGGGTAACCAGAAGTCACCTACTTTAGGACAGGACCAACAAAGCACGTAACAGAACACCACTAGCCATCACCTACAGCTCCCAACTAAAACCTCTCCAAGGTATCATCAAGGATCTACTACAACCTATCCTGAAGGACGATCCCTCACTCTCACAGACCTTGGCAGACAGGCCAGTCCTTGCTTACAGATGGGCCCCCAACCAAAAGCAAATACACAGCAGCAACTACACACCACACAACAAAACAACTAATCCAGGAACCAATCCCTGCAACAAAACCTGTTGCCAACTCTGTCCGCATATCTAATCAAGGGACACCATCCTAGGACCTAACCACATCAGACACACTATCAGGGGCTCGTTCACCTACACATCTACCAATATGATGTATGCCATCATGTGTCAGGAATGCCCCTCTCCCATGTACATTGGCCATACTGGACATTTTCTATGCAAAAGAATAAATAGACAAAAATCAGACATTAAGAATTGTAACAATAAAAAACCAGTAGGAGAACACATCAATCACTCTGCACACTCAATAACAGACTTAAAGTAGCAATTATTCAACAACAAAAATTAAAACAGACTCTAATGAGAAACTGCACAACTGGAATTAATTTGCAAACTGGACACCATTAAATTAGGCCTGAATAAAGATAGGGAGTGGATGAGTCACTAAAAAATAATTTTCCCTCAGCTGATACTCACACCTTCTTGTCAACTGTTGGAAATGGGCCACCTTGATTGCATTGGCCTCGTTAGCACTACAAAAGTAATTTCCCCTTGCTTGGTATTCACCCCTTCTTGTCAGCTGTTGAGAATAGATCACATCCACCTCAGTTGAATTGGCTCATTAGCACTGACCCACAATTTGATACGGCAACTCCCATCTTTTCATGTGTTAGAATATATCCACTCCATGCATCTGATGAAGTTTATTTTAGCCCATGGAAGCTTATGCCCAAATACATTTGTTAGTTTCCAAGCTGCCACAAGGAGTCCTCATTGTTTTTGCTGATACAGACTAACACGGCTACTTCTCTGAAATAAAAGACAGTGAAAAGTTGTTCACTCTTGCCACAGAGAGCAGGAGAAGAGGCAATGGGATCAAAATACAGCATAGCAGATTTAGATTAAATCTCAGGATAAAGTGCCTAAGTGTAGGAACAGGAGGACAATGGAACAGATGCCTAGGGAAATCATAGAAGTTCCTTTACTGCCAGTTTTCTAAAGGAGGCTGGACAGTCATCTGTCCTGGATGGCTTAGTCACAACAAATCCTGAATCTTGGTGGGATTGGGTGTGTAGATTAACTAACCCTTGTGGTTCCTTCTCACTTTGTGGGTCTATAATTCTATGATATAAAATGATAATGTAGACCAGGCCTTGGTCAAACACAAGGGATTCACTAACGGATTGGCCATTGTAGATGGTGCTGGTGACACCAACATTAGTTAAGACAGTCTGATGCCTTCCATTAGGAAGGCATTCCATCACTTGCTTATAAGTTTGCCAAACTTTCTGCATTTGGACTGAAATTTCCCATACTGGGTGTCTGCTTCTGGCTGAATTGTTTTTTGTTTCCAGCATAACATTTGAGACGACTTCTCAAATGGAGCTGGGAGAAAAGCTGTGTTGCCCATGTTGAAAAATTCTTAGAATTGTTCCAGTGAGGAGCCCAAGTACCTCCATGGAGATAAAAGATAGATAACAGCCCCTGCTTCTCCCTTAACAACCAGAGCCCTGATACGCAAGCAAAGGAGTTGACAAAGTCTCTGCATGAACACACAGCTAGCTCCTGAGGTTTTCACTCAGTTCTTACTCCAGTGGGAGTTTTGCTTCAATGGAGCCTGGGCAAACCACGGGCCAGGGCCTTCAAATTTGGCTTTGTATTATACATCTACTAACACTTTCATCCTGAAGGATCCACCGTGCCACTGAAATGCAGCCACCTTGTGGCTGGAGGTCATCAACCCGGGAGGGAACGGCAAAGAGGGACATTTTAACCCATGATACTGAAGCAAACTCATCCAGCCATGGCAAGGGCGCTTGAATGTTTAATGGCTGTTCAGAGGAGAAAGGACAACAGACCTATTCTCTGTTCCATCATGTCCACATTACACTGGGTTTGTGGAGCAAGTGAGCTTCTCAGCAAGAAATGAGTACCTGTGTTTCCTTAAATGGAAGTGTCTTCTCCAGGAATCCCCCTCAGGTAGCCGTGTCCCACACCTCTCTCACCCCACCATCTGCAGCAACATCCACACTGAGCATGGACACAGGGATGTGCACTGTTTATAATAGAGCTCTGTGCAATCCCAATGAGCTTTGCTCAGCCTCTAGGGCACAAGCAGCATCTGAATGCAAACAGGCTGGAGACAAGCCTGTCTGGGCTTCTGTGTTCTATATCCAGCTTTAGGAGTAAACAGTAATTAAGGGATCTTCCAAAAGGGACATGAGATCTCTGGGGCTTCTGGCTGAGTCAGAGAGGAATTGGCTGCTCTGGGCATTTGTGTATATTTAAAAAGTATAGTTGATAAGTAGGAAAATTGGGGATAATGCTTAAAAGTCCATAGGGTCTGATACCCTGTAGAGTCCCAGGCAGGATGGGTAGAGAGTAGACAGACAGATCTATAGAAAGATATCTGAGGGGAGCAGACACACGGGGCTGTTACTAAGTGATCAGAGATCAGTAATTCTCACCAGTAACTATAATCCTTTCATTGTTTGCAGCACCTTTCATTGAAGAATTTCAAAATATCTAGCAAAGGGAAGTCACTATGACCATGCCACATTAAACAGATAGGTAAACAGAGGCACAGGGAGATGTCATTTGTCCAAGGTCACACAGAGATTGGGTGGGAGGATGACAGAGAGAACCCAGGCATCCTGACATCCCTGCCGTAACCAAGATCTCTCCATTACACCAAGAGGGAAATGGACTCCTGTTCTGGCAGGGATGATTCATTGGGTGGGATGCAGAGGAAAGGCTGGAAGAGGGAGCCTTTGCCTTTGCCATCCTCTCAAGGTGAGGTTTTCAGAATCAGCTGGAGGTTGTGAGCTCCCTGCTCCGGTGAAGTGTGAACTCCGGCACTCCACTTCCACTCCCACTCAGAAACCTGCCAACACAGCACAGTCACTGGGATTGATTCGAGGGAACAGATATAGGAAAAGCAACACCAACAAACTGTTCCTGTGGATAGAGTTAGCTCGGGGCCTCCCATGCTGCCATGGAATGGGTGGGGGGTACTATAGGACGAATAGAGACTGGAGTAGTGTTTGCATTGGATTAGTTCTCTCCCTCTCAGTTCCTTTCCTCTCAGTCTATCCCAGGTAGAATTGAAATCGAATGTTCCAGGTGAGTCAGTCTTTTCAGGAGTGCCCCAGCTGAAGGGCACCTGGATTCCCATCGCTGAACTCTCTGCCTGCTCCTCTGGCTCATCAGGGGTATTTCTCAAGGGCAGTTTGTTAAGCACTGCCATGAGACTGAAGGAATTCTCGTGACAAGGGCAACAGGGGAGTCATATCCACCTGTATTCAAGTTACTAACACGCTGTAGTTGGTCAGCATGGTTTAACTTTGGCTGTAGCTAAAGGCAAAGTGGGGCTAGGTCCTGATTTGGCTGCATTATGATGTTATTTTTTATGATCATTATCTGTCTTGTGGAAGCCTCTAGAGGCCCGGTTCCTGTTTAGGGCCCCTTGTGCTGGGCCCTTCACAAACACTGAAGGAGAAACAGACCCTGCCCTAAGGAGCTTATCAATCAAATTAATAGAAGACACAGATACCATGTGTAACAAACTAGAAAGATGGTAGATGGGGAGATGTGGAGGAACATAGGCTGCTGGCTGGGTGTCAGACAGCTACAACACATAGCCCTGTCTTGGCTGTTAGAAGAATGTCCCGGGTCTTTAAGAGCAGAGCGCATATTCGGGGGAACTAGACTGGGGTTAGCGAGAATGGACCATTGAGTGGTGGCTGCACTGGACACACAGCTGGGAGTGGGTGGCTCTCCATTAGCTTTTGTAACACTCCTTTAGTTCTACTCACACCTCTCGTCTTCAAGTGCAGACTGTGCCTCCTTTTTATGAATTCCCAAGACAACCCCTGGTACCAGAGGAGAGAGCAGAGGAGAGGGCAGAGGTAACAGGACTGTGGTGAAGGAACAAAGGAGCCATCCTGGAGATGGAACAACTGAACCCCCACCCCCCCAAGGAGTTGAAACTCTTGGGAAATGCAGCAGACTCTGGGTAAAGATTCAGGCAGAGTTTTGACTCTTCATTTATTGATCTGCATTTCAGTGCTGCTGCCCATTGTCACAGAATCTGGGAATCTTCTTATTGTCTCCCAGCTGACGAGCCCTGCACTGAATCTTCACTTTGCACTGAGGCCACAAAGTTCTTTAACGGCACCATCAACGTTCTGTGAAATCGCTCCACCACCCTTCAGTGGGGGTATTTCGATGGGCTGAATGTGGTTACACTCAGTAGAGGGCACAGTTTTTCATTAGTTGTAAAGCCAAGTTAGGTTCTTGATCAGTAAGGATTTCTTGGGGTATTATCAACTGCGAGAATAATTTCATAAGCTCATTTCTGTTAGTAGGTGTGCAGCCCTTCTCCTGTTCACTAGCTCAGTATGGGGTTGTTCAAGAGAACGAAAGCCTGACTTGTGACTTTTTACACAACTTTGAGAAACTGGGCCTTGAGGCACCGTTCAGTGCTCTGTGTTGTGTGTCAGTGTGTGTTGACCTCTGACCAGACCCACTCAGATAAACCAACAGGAACAAGGCTTTTTCTGTAAAGAACATAGAATAGGATTCCTGTCCAGCAGCCTCCTCTATGCTTGCTTGCTGCATGCTCCCAGCTCAGTCAGTGCTGAGACCCCAGGCTGGAAAGGCAGAGTGTTCATCATGGCAGAAACAAGGAAGTTCACCCAACATGCTGCAGTTTGTAGTCTAAGTTCCCTGTAAGCTGCGCGGGTAAACAGAATGTTTTGTATAAGTTCCTCTTGCAGCTGGTTGTGCAGTTTTGTTTTTAGCAAGTTCGTCTGAGAAAACAATGTTTCTTCTTCTGTGTTATTAATAGGCAATGACAGCAGCAAAAGAGGAAACGAGTCAAGTTCTCTAAAGATTTTCTCCTCAATGGCATCCATTTGTTCAAGAACTTCAACCCAAAACTGCTCAACTTGGTTGTTCTGAGTATGAGGCCAGTGAACCACAGAAATAACTTCCCACTGCTGCTCCAAGTGTTCGAGGTCTCCTCTGAACAATAGCAAAAAAGAGATATCAGCTTGGTCTTAAGGGGCTGATCATAGTAGAAGGTCTTAGTATTGCAAGTGTTTCAATCATCTGGACATTTTATGGCAATCCCTGTTTCACACACTCCAACATGAAATCTTGACACCAACAGGAATCATTAGTGTGTATTTTGAATATTCCAGTAGAAAAACCAGGTACATTTTGTTCACCAAATCATTGCACATACAATAAAGCAGTTCAGCATTGTAATTTCTTTCTTTGTCTTTGGCTGTGTGAAAGCATAGCTTCCACTCATCTGAACTGATCCACAACCCTGTTCACACAGGGAATACTGGAAAGCCCCCTTGCGTCAGAAAGCTGCAGGATATTTTGGCGATCTGAAAGTCACTGAAAAGCTGATTGACAGGATTTGTGGGGTTGGGGGCTGATGGGAGATGCTGAAAGAGGTCATGTGATGGTCAGAGAGCGGGAACTCAGAACAGGGAGAGGAGTACTTGGCGATGGAGTGATAAGACTTTAGGTGTGAGGAATTTCTCAGACTCTGAACTTCCACAATGTTGAGCTCAGTCAAATGGGGACAGATCACCCTTGATTAATGAGGAGATCTCCTTTCCCCCCTCTTGTTATACACGTTTAAAGTCCATGCCCCCTGGCAATCACAATGTGCAGGTGTATTTGCCCACTTTGTCACGAAACTCTTTGGATTTGACCACATAAATGATAGGGTTGAGTATGGGTGGGGCAATGAAATAAAGGTTGGTGAAGATGATGTGAACATGGGGAGCAATACCCCTACCAAACTGGTGTGTCAGGTTGGAGAAGAGGAAGTGAGAATAAGATATCAGCATCACACAGATGTGGTCTGTGCAGGTATTGAAGGCTTTTGGGTGGGCTTTCTTGGAGGATATTCTTAGGACAGCCTAGATGATCAGACCATAGGACAGGACGACGAGTGTCAGGTCTAATCCACTGATCACAAATGATATCACTAAGCTGTACATACTCCACACTGTGATGTCCCCACAAGACATCTTTGCTACATCTATATGCCCACAGAATGTGTGGGGGATAATGCGGTTGGCACAGAATGACAGCCCACTCAGAAGCAGGAGCAGGGGCAGGGGCAGAACAATGAGAACAGCTCTTATTAAACCCGCAAGCTCTAGTTTAGCTATTCGTCCTTTGGTGAGGATGGGGGTGTGTATCTCAGAGGGTCACATATGGCAACATTGCAATCGAAGGCCATTGTCATGAGGATGGCTAAGTACACCATAGCACCCGCATGAAGAAAGAATGTCTGGGTGAGGCAGCCTCCCACTGTAATGCCTTTCAAATTGAATCAAAATATACACAGTGTCTTTGGCCCAAAGGATGTGCTGGATGCATTGTTCAAACTCAGAAATGCTCAAGGTGTCTGCGAAGGGACAGAAACAGAGAGATGATGCATTAGAATTATAGCCTGACACCCCGATATACGCCACTGCCATGCAATTAGGATATGTTTTATTCAAAGTATGCCTTGTGAGGTGTCATTCTAGAAGGATTGATCTACTGGACAGTAATGCCTCGGTGGATTATATATACTACTGATGTGTGAAGTTATGAAGTTTGACTATGTTTATGTTGCTAAAACATGTCCTGAGGTTGAAAACACCCACAAGCAGCCTTTCAAGTATGACAGTAAAAAGGCCAAACACTGTTAATGGCTTATTGTAAAAAAGCACACAAGCACAAGGATTATCCCAGGAACTTTGTACAATAGAAACCTCTGAGAGATAGCACTACACAATGGGACCTCTTTGACCCAGGTCACTGCAAAAGAGCTTTCCAGGAAGTAGGGAGAAGATATAAAAGTGAGGAAATGGCATGACTGAAGGATCTCATTCTCCCTACAACACCACACTTGGAAACACACGAGGAACAAAAATTGAACTGTGGGAAGTGATGGTCCAAGGCTAAGCAGCTTTTTAGCCTGTGTATGAAAACTTGGGAAAGCCAAGATAACTTGTGCCTTAAGAATCTGCCAAACTGTTTATCACTCAGAGTGAGTATTAGCCAATGTATATCCTACCTATCCAGTGTGTTCAGCTATTTTGTTTCTTTACTAAGGTAATCTGTTTGTTCTGTTTGTTATCCCTTAAAATCCCTTAAAAACTGCTTTTTATAATTAATAAATGTGTTTTGTTTATTATTAAACTGAGTTTGTGCAATTTCTATTGGGGGCAAGAATCTATGTCTCTCTCTCTCATCACATTGAGGGAGTGGGCAAATTTTTATCAGTTTGCGCTGTGCAGATCTTTCTACACAGCACAAGACAGTATTATTTTGGGTTTATTCCCCCAAAGGGGTGGGCATGTAATTGCTGGGTGAATCCTCTAACACACAGCTGACTTCACTCTGTGTCTGCACCTGGGAGTGTGTGTGTGTGTGTTGCAAGAGGCCAGAGATCCTAATTCAGCAAACCAGGGGGAGGGAATTCAGACTGGCGGGGCAGGAGGAGCTCAGTAAAACCCCAGTATATCAGGTTTCATCCCAGAATGGGGGTCCAACCCAACACACGGTGGTTTGTAGGGGGACAGTGCTGGGGCTCGTCCATCTGCAGGATGGTGGGGCATGACATGACCCTGCTTCTCACCCGCAGTTGGGTTGGGGAACACCCAGCCGGCAGTTCAGGTGCTCAGACAGAACTGAGCCAGCAGTTCAGTAACCGTCAGGGCTCAGACCCTCAGGCAGAGGGTGAACAGTAATAGTTCAACAAGTCCTAGCCCTGGGGCAGGACGGGGCAGCAAACAACAGTCAGGGCTCAGACCCTTAGGCAGGGACTGAGCAGCAGGGGTCTGGTAGCAATATCAGACCCGCGGGTGTCGGACAGAGGGGGAGACTGCCACCCTCAAATGGGGGTGGCAGGAGGGATGCAGGCCCTCCCACTCCACTACATCCCAGACTGGGAGTCTAGCAGCAGCAGAAGACCCGCTGCAGTCAGTGGAGATCCTGGCCACAACACACTGACATTGGCTCTGTGTCTGCCCCCAGGCTGCTTCCAGACTTTCTAAGACTAAGCGGTACCTAGGTTAGGGGAATCAGAGAGGTAGCCGTGTTAGTCTGGAATTGCAGAAGTGACAAAGGGTCCTGTGGCACCTTAAAGACTAACTAAAAGTTTAGAGCATAAGCTTTCGTGGGCTAATACCCACTTCATCGGATGCATGCAGGTTAGGGGAGTGTCTTCACAGGGCTCCAGGACCATGGGCTCCTCGGGGTCGTCGGTGAGGGGCAGGTTTGGCGGCTCCTCCGGATACGTGGTTGGCGGTAAGCTCAGCCTGTCCTCGGTGTAGCTGGCGTGGGGTAGGCTTGGCAGCTCCTCTGGGTAGTGGGTGCCGGGTAGGCTCAGCCAGTCCACAGGCTCACCACGGGTTGCTGAGGCTTCCTGGTCAGGAGCTCCACCAGTAGTGTTTGGCTCCTCTGGTGGCTTCCTCCCAACTGAGCTCTGGGGCCAGGCTTTTATACTTCCTGTCCTGCGCCGTGACCTCGGGGGGCGGGCGCAGGACTCACTAACTCCGCCCATTTTGGTGTCTGAGGAGGCTCGTTCATTTGTGGGGTGGTGGGGCACCACTCACCTCGCCTTGCTACAGGGAAGGGTTGGTTCCCTCCGGCTGGAGCTCTTCGTCCTGCCCAGCTGGAGAGCCTCTTCCCCGGGCTGCTGCCACTGCTAGTGCCGCCCTCGCACCCTGGAGCTCCCTTTTCTCCCCCCACCCCAGTCCTGCTGCTCCTGCCTGGAGCTCCCCCCTCTCTCTCTCACACACACACACACACACACACCTCACTGTTTCCCTGCCGCCACCGACGGGAGCTCCCTCCGGACTGTCCTGCTCTGCTGCTGGTCAGGTCGAGTTCCTCCCCAGAGAGACTGCTGCTGAGTGTGGGGGGGCCTGTCGGCCCACCCTCTTTCCCCCCAGCTGCCTCTGTGGGGGGAGAGGCCCAGACCCCGCTGCCATCACCACCACCATCAAGGGGCATCTCACCTGGTCAGCTGCCTGCTGCTCACTGCTGCTCTGAAGCCTTCACCGCCATCAGGGAGGTAGAAGAGGAGGCCATCCATCAAGGAGGCCGTGGAGGGGGTTTGTAGATTCGGACTGAGTGACTGCCATCTGCGCTCAAGGGATGGTGGACTTTTTGTTGTTGTTGCTTTGGGGAGCATGGGGGGGAGTATGGGGGGGAAGCACGGGGGGGAGCACGGAGCCCTCCCCCTTGTCCATCTGCTCCCCACCGCTGCCACCATCCCCTCCACCAACCCCTCCACCACCTGGACCTGCTCTTCACCCCTCGACATGGGCGTCGGCTTCCCCCTCTCACCACCTGGGACTGTGCTCAACAGTGAGCAGTGTGGACTGAGCTACGCAGGCGCTTGTGGGCGCACGCACCCCATCCTGGACTTTTTCCACTACCCCCCCCAGCTGCGTTTGGCTGTGGGGGTCCCCCCCCTCCCTGCAGCCCCTTCCCCGTGCTCCCCCAACCACTCTTAGTTAATTTGTTTGCCCCTTCCCTGTAGCCTGCTCCACCCACCACCCAGTTTCTAGAAGGTTCCCTTTCTGTTGCTTTGCCCCTCTCATCCCAGCCCTTCAGCGCCTGTTCCTAGCCCCCCACAACTTTGTGTTGCACTCAGTTGCCTGCCCCGCCCTTCCACCTCCAGCCACCATTTTGTGTTTTTGCCGAGGCCCTTTACTCCCCTGTCCTTCATTGTTCTCCCCTGGTTACCATCCCCTCAGCCGTGCACCCGTGGTTCCCCCATAAGTGCCTGTGCCCCTCCCTTTTAGCTGCCCCCTCTATTCACTCGGCACACCCCCCCCCGATGATATTTTAGTCCCCCCTGTCCCAGTGCAGCCGGAGGAGCTGGAACTCTTGCCCCATCCCCTGACTCCTTTTCTGCCCCTGCTAGCACCCTCCTCCCTGCTTCCAGCCTAGCGGGGAGGAGTGGTTGCCCCCCCCTTCCTCCTGCCTTGCCCTTGGGGCACCCTCCTGTCCTGCCTCCAGCCCAGCAGGGAGGAGCGGTTAGTCCCTTCCCCTCCATTGCCCAGCCGTTGCCTCCCAGATCCTCTTCTCCTGCCTCCAGCCTAGCAGGGAGGAGTGATTCGTCCTTTCCCATCCCCTATCACCGTTCAATCCCCTGGACCCTCCTCCCCTGTTTGCAATCTAGGGGGAGGAGTGGTTGCCCCGCTCCCTTTTCCCTGCTCCTAGTCCCAGGGGTGTCTTCGCTCCTACCTATAGCTTAGCAGGGCGGAGTGCATAGCCCTTCCCCTCCAACCTCCCGCCCCTCCTGTTACTACCCTCCTCCCCTGCATCTCGCTACAGCGGGGACGAGTGGTTGTCCCCTGTCCCTCTCCCCAGCAGGCCTCATCCTTTCCCTCCAGTATGGAGAAGGACCCTGCCCCTGCTCTAAATCCCACCCCTGCCCCCGCTGACCTAGTGGCTTCCCCTTTGCCACGGCCCCTGCCCGCCCCAGCGGCCAACCTCTCGACCGGCCCCAGTCCAGTCTCCACTGCTGCCATGGCTGCCCCTCCCACCGGCAAGAAGGGCCAGGGGAAAAAGAAGGGCAAAGTCCCCGCCCGCAAGATGAAACCTTCCGCGGGCGAGGCCGCCCTTCCCGCCGCGGCCTCTGCCTCCGCCGTGGGCCCTACTTCCCTAGCCGTCCCCTCTACCAGGTCTGCGGGCCCTCAAGCCCACAGAGCGTACGCCCAGGTGGCTGCCGCCCCTCCGCCGCGCGCTGCTGTGCAGTCCGCCCTGACCGCCGCCTCCGCTACCATCTCTGGGGGCCAGGGCCCCTTCCACTCGCTCACCAGGAGGCACGGCATCTGTTGCCACCTGATGCCAGCTTCACACCACGTCGAGATGTACGTGCGTGTGCTGGCACGGGTGGTGGGGCCCACGGCCATCGTGGCACCTCCAAGATGTACGGGAAGGTTGTTTTCTTCCTGGCGTCGGAGGCCGTCGCCCAGGCGGCGGTGGAGAAGGACATGATGGTGGGGGGCGTGTTTGTCCCCTTGGAGCCCCTGGAGAACCTGGGCGTACGGGTGGTCCTGACCTCCGTCCCACCCTGCCTCCCTAATGCCGCCCTGTTGCCCGTCCTCTCCTCCCTGGGGAAACCCATCTCCATCATTACCCCTCTGTCATTAGGCTACAAGGACCCCACCCTCCGCTACATATTGTCCTTCCGCCGACAGGTGCAGGTTTAAATGCCACCAACGGCGCGTGGCGGGGTGGCCCTGGAGGGCTCCTTCATGGTGCCCTACCAGGGTGCCAATTACCGGGTGCACTACTCGACGGGGGACGCCCGGTGCTTCCTCTGCCGGGCGACGGGGCACGTCCGGAGGGACTGCGCCCAGCCCGGCTTGAAGGGGAGCCCGGGACCCGGGAGGGCGCCGGCTCTGTCATCGCCGGCGACCCTGGTGGCCCGGTCACCACCGCCATCGCCGCTGCTGCCCCTCCTCTCGAGGGAGTGAGGGCGATGGGGTCCTTGTTGGCTGAGAGAGAGGGCCCACCCCAGGGGGAGGTTTCCCCTTCCCTTGTTGTACCTCCCCAAGATCCGGAACCCTTACCCCCTGGCCCTGCCCTTATTGACCGGTCCTCCACCTCCACCTCCACCTCGGAGGGCTGGGTGCTTGTCCGGGAGAAATGTGGAGCCCGCAAATCGTGGGCTCGCTCCCTCCCCTCCGATGAGGAGGGAGAGGAGGCCCCCCAAAAGCTGCTGCGGGGGGCTGCTGATATACCGTCCTCCACCACGACCCCAGACAGAGCCCAGCAGGAGGAGCCGGTCGCTGTGGCCAAGGCAGCGGACGGAGATGACCCCGTCCCCCCTGGTAACCCTTCCTGTGAGGGGGCCGATGCGGGACCCTCTCCAGCCCTTGAGCCATCAGCGCCCCCTGCCTATGTTGCCACCGACGCCAGGGCAGTTGTTGCCCCGCTGTCTGGCAGGGAGGCTGCCGAGGCCATAGAGCCCACCCTCCCTTCCATATACGATGAAATCGAGGCCCTGGGTCTGACCCCGTTTACACAGGAGGAGGACGGCCCTCCACCAGGGGGCCTCGATCCGGCTGGGGCTTTGCTCCCGCCGCCGCCTCTCCCCCATGTCCCATATCCCCAACTGAAGCCCCTGACCTGGTCCTCGGGATGCCCCTGACCCTTCCCACCTGCCCGGCCGCTGATGGCGTTACGGTGCAGGCTGCCGAGCCCCTGGAGGCGACGGCCGAGGCTGAGCTGTCGGGCCCCAGGTCAGTGTGCGCGCCCTCCACCAATGAGGCTGAGCGGTCGGCTTCCCATTTGGAGGGGGACTCTGGTACAGTGCCCGATGCTGTGGCTGCGGGCAACGTATCCGTTGTATCGCCCGCATCCAGCATCGAGGAAGGACCCCCTCCAGCTCTGACTTCCCAAACCCCATCTCTAGGTCGAGAGGAGCCGCACCCCGGCAGCTGAGCTGCCGGGGACCCTGTCATCACAGATGTTCCCACCCCCTCCATTGACCCGACCCTGGCATTGACCCCTGTTCCTGACCCTGTCCCCTACCCCGAACAAGCCCCATCCACCCACCCTGATCCCGGTCCCCTCCCTGCACCCTTGCCTGGTCCAATCTCAGCCCCTATTCCTGCCCCGGTCCCAGCCCCTGCTCCTGACCCAACCCCGGCCTTAGTCCCGACCCTTGCTACCACCCCCTCCCCCTTCTCCCTGCTCCCTTGGCATCATCCGCCCCGAGTCCCTCCATTTCCTCTGTCATTGCCACCCCCGAGATTGTCTCATTTTCATGCCAAGCGGACAATCCTCAGGGGGTGGTTCTCGTGTCTCCCTTCCCTGTGGTACTCAGGGCTGCACTACTCCCTCCGCCGCCCCCTTCTGTGCCAGGGATGGAGACGGGCCACCTGGCGCAATTGCGCCGGGGCCCCGCGTTTGTTTCACTCATCTCCGTGGGCCGTGAAGTCGCTTCAGGGTCCCCGCTGGAGGGCGGCAGCCCCTTGGCTGCCGTGTCCCCCTCGGTGCTGAGGTATGAGTTGCGCCGCTTCCTTCAGGACACCAGGGTCCAGGGATAAGGTGCAGCTCACCCTCCAGCGCTGGGGGGACTTCCACCTCGTTCTCCGGACCGTGAAGGCCTTTTTGGGGGAGCGAGGAGGGACCAGGAGGCAGAACGTGGCGGCCTTCCAGCGGGCCCGTAATTTCCGCAACTCCCTGCTCACCTTCGAGGTTGAGCACGGGCTGTTGCGGGTCCCGCTGGGAGCCGTCCACTCCTCTGCCCATGAGGAATCACCCCAGCCCTCGCAATGAAATTTATGACCTTTGCCACCTTAAACACCCAAGGCTGTAGGGTGGGTCTCCGCAGGAGCCAGGTGTTCTCCTTCCTTCGGGAGCGGGGGTACTCTGTGATCTTCCTGCAGGAGACCCACACGGCTCCAGCCATCGAGGCTAACTGCGGCTGCAGTGGGGGACGGGGTTTACTTTAGCCACCTCAGTGCCCATTCGGCCAGGGTGGCCACCCACCCAGTTTGTGGGCTTTCTCCAGATGCTGTACACTGATGCGGAGTGTTTGGTCAGACTCAACTGGACCCTGACCGAGCCGGTCAGCTTCGGGCAGGGAGTACGGCAGGGGTGCCCTCTCTCGGGCCAGCTGTACGCTCTGGCGATCGAGCCCTTCCTCTGTCTCCTCCACCGGTGGTTGATAGGGTTGTTGCTTCGAGTGCGGAGCTGCGGCTGGTCCTGTCGGCATACGCCGACGATGTGCTCCTCATGGTCCAGGATCCGGACGACCTGGTGTGGGTGGAGGCCTGTCAAGCCGTGTACTCGGCAGCCTCCTCCGCCCAGTTCAACTGGGTCAAGAGCTCTGGCCTGGTGGTCAGGGACGGGTGGCAGTTCAGCTCCCTCCCACCTGCGCTTCAAGCCATGCGATGGAGCGCAGATCCACTGCTCCATCTCAGTATTTAGCTATCCGCCACGCATCCTTCTCCGCCGGAGAACTGGTGGGAATTGGAGATCAGAGTGGTTGAGCGGGTGCGGAGATACACGGGACTGCTCCAGTGTCTCTCCCTGTGACAAATACAACACATAGGATGTTTGTCCTTTGTTTACACATATTAGTACGTGACATGAGAGTATCAAAAAGTAAACCCCAAAATTCAATCCCAGGCTGACACACAAACCTGTATGTTAAGAGTTGCTGTCTGCAGTACCACAAGAGCCAAACTACACCACCCAGACTGGGAAAGGAGTGTTATGCTTGGATATAAAATGCTGTCGGATGTACGCATACATACTAGACATACATAGCCATATGTAACATAGAAATATATACACCATATTCATACTATCCATACATAGTAATTATCTAAAAGTGCCCCAAGTCTTAATCATAAAATTAAATTCCTCAGTCATGGTTGCAGGCCTAACATTCCCAAGCCCACTATAAGAGACTAAAAACAATTGGAAAATAAAATCTGTTGATCTGTTATACAGGGGCATGTGCAGACTCAGGGACAGATGGGGTATAAATGTGTGGAAGGGAAAGTAAGGTGTCCACATAACAGTG
Source organism: Dermatemys mawii (assembly GCA_007922305.1). NCBI lineage: Eukaryota > Metazoa > Chordata > Testudines > Dermatemydidae > Dermatemys > Dermatemys mawii. The sequence goes on from ML679193.1 coordinate 67,655, forward strand.
TTTAGCTTACTGGGTCATTTTCAGTCCATACACTATGCTTTTACAGGACAATGGGTAAATGTCCTCCCTATAAAAAGACAAAAAGTGTGGGAATGTAATAGGAAGAGAGCCTGAAACAGAAGCCCTTGTATCAGAGGCCTGGTATGAGGCATGAGGCCTGGGCTAAAGTAGCAGTCAAAGCTTTACTGCTATAAAAACAAAATAAAAGAAAGACAAGCTGTGAGTAAGAGGCAGGCCCTGCTCACAAAATCTGGGAAGAACAGAGCTGATATTGCAGAAATACACATTCCTAAGAAATGCTAGGCACAGAATACCTATGCAAACACATCCCAATATCAAGTGGTACCACAAGATCGTGATGTCAACGATGGTACAAAAACATTCCCCAAGGATAACAGGTACACACTGACCACTCCTGAAAGATAATGTCAGGATGACAGTACGTAATAGAGATGTTTTGATCGAAATAACATGTACAAGGAGATGGGTGATAAATAGCTACGACAGGGAGCAGTAGCTAACTATGTCAGAGTGGCAGTACATAACTTGTTTGTATTGGGGTATAAAGATGTATTTCAGAGGGAGTGTCCTTGTGTAGCCTAGAGAGGAATGGAAAATCCTGCTATTCACAGAACTGGTCAATAGTTATGGGCATACATCTCTTAGTGGTACAGAAGATTCTGTAGGATACTAGTATCATGCTTCATCAATAATAAAGCTGGCTGGGTACCTTCATTCCCTAACGGATCTTGTGGTCATTGGACGGTTCGCTCAAGGTCTGCCGTGCGAACTGTGTGTGTAGAGCTGGGACACAACACAGGGAGAACACACAGACACAGCCAAACATCTAACCACAACGACCAGCATGCTATTGAAATCGAGGAAGCCTGGGTTGGGGAAGTGGAGCATGGACAGTGGAGTCAGAATATTCTGGGAGATTGAACTAGAAGAGGAGCAAAGATCAATGGTTCTTTCCACTGGTGAAATGCCTGAGGTTACGTAAATAACATTCAAAACAACAACAGTTGGAAACAAAACGGAGTAAAAGTTGTGACACCCAGCCTGCAGTTCTGTGGCTTTCCAGGGGAAAGAGACCCTGAGATGGGGGCCAGAGGAGCAAAGGGTTAAATTTTAACTACAGCACTGAGCCAAAAAGTCCGAACCAACAATGGGAACCTGGAACTTCTCTTACCAAAGTACAGCCAAACTTTGGAATATGTGTATTTGTATGATACAAATTTGTGAGTTTTTAGAAATAAAAATAATAAAAAAAATATGAAATTGTTAATGTATTGACAAATATTCTGTGTGATTTCACAGTACCTGCATTGATTATACAGCTACTTTTATACCTGATTTAAAATTTAATACAACATTGACACAGTAGAGTAGGGTGTTTTTTTAAAACAATTTTGCATTTATTTGCAAATATTTAATTTTTTCGCAGTCAAGTCAGCCCGCAAAGCCCCTTCAACAATCTAATATGGCCCTCATCTCATAAAGTTTAGAGACCTCTGCCTTAAAGTCCTTATTTGCCTGATTATCACCACTTGGGGGAGTAACAGTCCCCATGTTTCCGCCCTTTGCAACTTTACATCGCTGGATTTGGGTAGGCTTTACAATAGCAAGAATAGCAGCAATGATTGTTCCATTCCAGGCCAGGGGATCCTTGTTTTCCCTTTTGGGGTCCACCTGTAACCTGCACGCAACAGAATTTATTCATCCCCATTTTTAACCCCCATTCTGTGCCTTTTTATTTGCATGCAATACACCCATTTCCATTCTCCATTTTTTGTTTTTAATAGCAGTAGGCTGGGCCCCAATGGGTGAAAGGCTAGATAAGGAACTCTCCATTTAGGAATGGGGAAGGGATGGTGTTCTCCGGGAATGTGATACATTACTTGATTCCCCCGCCTCCGATGGCTAGACCGAGACCTCCAGGAAGGTTATACCATTCACTGACCTTGCATTAACTCTCCTTGTAAAATATTCACCAAAATAACAGTACTCACAAGCCAAAAAACACAAAACACGCATCACAATTCTCGTCGCGACAACAGACCCATTGTGTTTTTGGTTATTTTCCCGCTGGTGCTAGCTTGCTTGTAGAGTGTCTGAAAAACAAACATTTGCCAGCCTCCTCATGAGGACAGATTATTGCTTAAAAATATCCCTTCCTTTTACAAATCTTTCTACTGACTGTAGGAAAAACAGAAGAATTACTGTCCATACTTTCCTTGTTTTGTTGTATAGGCAGGCTAGGTTGTTACCCTTAAAGGGAAAGGGTGAATTATCCCACTGTTTATAAAATTTTTGATGTTGTGTATCTCAGTTTCCCCTCTTGTACAACAGACCAGCTTTGCAATGCTTTCTCTGCTGTGCCACTCTGTAAGTTTATTCACAGGTAATAGACAAGAGGCACCGTTACCATGCGACTTTTGATATGAAATTTCCTTTCAATTACCATTTTTAGCATGCTTACAAAATTTCCCAGAAAATCATAGACATTATACATTGTTATGGGAATACTCACTAGCATTTATTTCAAAGTTTAACATTGTGACAGTAAGATTACTCAGAGCCTCCTTAAGGCTCAGTGTTTCTGACATTGCTTCTTTGCACATTTTAACCCTGCTTTTCCTTCAGGGTACACCGTCTTTTAACTTTTTGTTCCCCTCCTGCAGTTCTTAGCTGCTGTTTATTATATATGTAAAAATTATCCAGAATCTTTTTTCCATTCTTCCCCCAGCCAGGAACACATTCTCTGGCTGTTTATTTAAAAGAATATTATACTTTATAAAAAACACGGACGTACCCAAAGGGTTAAATGCTACGTACCAAAGCCACATTACAGTAGCTGCCTGTGTCTGTCACAAGGGTCTGTCAGTGTTGCAACACTGAATGAGAGATTCAAATGGAGGGTGTTCTTTTTTAAAAAATTTAGAAAACAAAACAAAACCAATTTATTTTAAACCTACATAGAGGATTTTACAAACCCTGCGTGCAGGTTTAGGTCCTTAATACCTTATATAATTACACACAAAAAAATACACACAAAAAATATCTTTTGCTGAACACCCCTTGCACTGCTTTTATTATTATTTCTTTACATAACTATACCCAGATTACACTTCCATTTTGTACAACTAGAGACAGTCAAGTTATGTTCCTTTCTTTGGGTAAACTGTTCATGAGTTTTTGTGTCACTGCATTTAGGGCCTAACTTGAAGACTGTTTTCTATAAGTTCTTCTTTCATCTTGTTGCTCAGTTTTGTCTTTATCAAGTTCATTTGAGAAAACAATCTTTCAACGGCAGTGATGCTAAAAGGTAGCAAAAGCAATGAAAGAGCAAACAAGCCAAGTTCATTAAAGATTTTCTCCTCAGTGGCATCAGTGTGTTCAAAAATTTCAGCCCCAAACGGCTCAACTTTGTTTTCCTCAGTATGAGGCCAGTCACAAAACTCTCCACTGCTGCTCCAACTGTCCAAGGTCTCCTGAAAAGAATAACAAAAATGAAATAACCAATCTTGGTCATGCAGGGCTGATCACAGCAGAAGGACTCAGCACTGCAAGCAGTTCAGTCACTGGGATGGTTGTTGGAAATCCCTGTTTCAGCTGTTTCACAAACTCCAAAACAAAATCTCAACACATCTTCACATCTTTGACAATAGGAATGCTTAGTGTGTATTTGGAAAGTTCCAACTGAAAAGCAACTCCAAAATCAACTGCACAAAGTGGTAAGTTATTTGACTCAAAACTGACGTCATAGTTTAACACAATACCCCAGTTCTCAAAACCCCATGGTTACACAACTCTCGCCAACATGCTCTAGAAGAATGTCCTCAATCCCTGCAGCAGCTTTGCTGTATTAGCACTTTGCCCAGGAAACATTGCAGTCATCCGCCAGGCTTCCTGAAGGATTGGACATGGAAAAATTAGGTTCATTTTGTTCACTGCATTACTGCACATATGATAAAAAAAGTTCAGTATTGTAGTTTTTTTCTTTGACGCTCTGAAAGCATAGCTTCCATTCATCGAAACTGATCAAGTTTTACAAAAGGACTAATGGAAAGCCACCTTTTGTCAGAAAACTGTTGTAACATTTGGTGATTTGCAAGTCATGGATAGGCAAAGTGACAGGCTGTGTGTGCGTGGGGACTGATATGTGATGCTTAAAGAGGTCAGGTTATGGTCAGAGAGAGGGAACTCAGGAACAGAGAGAGCAGTGCTTGGTCATGGAGTGATAAGACGTTAGGAGTGAGGAATTTCTCAGACTGAACTTCCAAAATGCCGATCTCAGCCAAACTGGTACAGATCAACCTTGATTAATGATGAGATATCCTTTCCCTCTCTTGTCATGCAGGTTTAAAGTCAGTGACCCCAGATGATCACCCAGATGTATTTGCCCACCATATCACAAAGTTCCTTGGTTTTGACCCCATAAATGATAGGGTTGAGCATGGTGGGGAGGACTATGTAGAGGTTGGCAAAGATGATGTGAACATAGGGAGGGGTGTGTTCACCAAACCGGTGAATTAGATTGGAGAAGAGGGCGGACGTATAAGAAAGCAGCACCACACAGATGTGTGCTGTGCAGGTGTTAAGGGCTTTGTGGTGGGATTTCCTGGAGGACAGTCTGAGGATGTCCCTGAGGATCAGACCGTAGGACAGGCCAATGAGTGTCAGGTCTAACCCGACGACTACAAATCCCATCACCAAGCCATATGTTCTGTTAACTGTGATGTCCCCACATGAAATCTTTGCCACGGCTATGTGCTCACAGTACGTGTGGGGGATAAAGTGGTTGCCACAAAATGGAAGCCTCTTCAGGAGCAGGGGCCCGGGAAGTATGATGAGAACAGCTCTTGTCAAACCCAGAAGCCCTAGCTTAGCTATTCGTGCATTGGTGAGGATGGTGGTGTATCGCAGAGGGTTACATATGGCAACATAGCGATCGAAGGCCATTGCAGCGACGACGGCTGACTGCAGAGCAGAAACCATGTGAATGAAGAATGACTGGGTGAGGCAGCCAACCACCGTAATGCTGTTCAAATTGAACCAAAATATACATAATGCCTTCGGCACAACAGAGGTCGACATGCTGATGTCTGTGAGCGCCAACATGCAGAGCAGCAGGTACATTGGCTTGTGGAGGGTCTGCTCTTTGCCTACTATAAACAGAATTATGAAATTTCCCAACAGGCCAAAAAAGTAGCACATACAGAAAGGGATGGAAATCCAGGCATGAGCAGCTTCTAGGCCAGGAATGCCCATTAGGATGAATGTTGAAGAGTCAGAGAGGGTGAGGTTGAGAGCTGCCATGGGTTGGTCTATGAGTCAGAAATGCTCACAGTGCCTGTGAAGGGAGAGAAGCACGGTGAGGGGGTTACATACTTTATAACAAATAGTACGGTAAATATTTTATAGTTATTACCAGTCAAGGAAGGAAGGTGAGTAGTGAGATGTCAACGTTTGCAGATGGCACCAGATTATTTAGGTCATATTCAAATCCAGAAAAGTCTTGAGGGGGAGCTAACCAAGCCAGGTGAATGGGAAGGAGGATGGCAGACGGATTTCAATGCCAATAACTGCAATGTGCGTACCATGGGAGGGAAAAGCTTGAACTCCTCAAACACCTTACAAGGTTCTAAATTTAACTGTATGAACTCAGGACAGGGACCTGAGCATCATAGTCCACAGCTCTGGGAAACCCTGCTCACAGTGCAAGCACGTGCAAAGTAAGTGAAACACTGGGATCCAAGAGTGGGCCAGGGAATCACAGAGAAAATACAATTCCATGAGATCAGTCAGTTAATGTTTCACCCAGAGTATATTTAGTGTAACAAAGACGGTTAAGGGGTGATTTGAAAGCAGACTGTAAATACCTATACGGGGAACCAATATTTAATAAAAGACTTTTCAGCCTAGCATACCGACGTGTAATAGTATCCAGTGGCTGAAAGTTGAAGCTAAAGATATTCTGACTGGATATAAGGTATACATTTTTTAAAGGGCGAGAGTAATTAATCATTGGAGCAATTTACCAAGGGTCTTGGCAGATTCTTCATCATTATGAATTTTTAAATCAAGGTTGGATATTTCTCAAAAAGATCTGCTTTAGGAAAAATGTTGCAGAAATTCTCTAGCCTGCATATACAGATCAGATGATTCCCTAGGAGTCAGCTGGAGGCATTTTGCCTGCAAGCTTTTACCTGAGCTTACAGAAGACATTTTTTCTATTCACGACTTTAGAATTTAGCCTCATGGGGAGAAATTCTCATGTGACTACTGCCCCTTTGAAATGTTACACTAGGCGGGTATTTCACAAGACTGAAGAGAATCAGAGGGGTAGCCGTGTTAGTCTGGAATTGCAGAAGTGACAAAGAGTCCTGTGGCACCTTAAAGACTAACTAAAGTTTTAGAGCATAAGCTTTCGTGGGCTAATACCCACTTCGTCAGATGCATGCAGTGGAAGTATCCAGAAGCAGGTATAAATAGGTAGGCAAGAACCAGGTGGGAGATAACAGGGTTAGTCCAATGAGGCTGAACCAGCTTGTTATCTCTAATCAGGGATACAAATTAGATATCATTGTCCACAAATCAGATATCAGGAATGGCAATATACAAAAACCTGCAGGAGAGCACTTCAACCTCGCTGGACACACTATACAAGATTTAAAGGTCAGCATTTTGCAGCAAAAAAACTTCAAGTCCAGACTGCAAAGAGAGACTGCAGAGCTGCAATTCATTTGCAAATCTGATACTATCAATCAAGGATTGAACAAAGATTACGAGTGGCTAGCTAACTACAAAAGCAGCTTCTCTTCTCTCACTATTCACACCTCCAGTTCAGCTGCTAGAGGAACATCTCACCCTCCCTGATTAGAGATAACAAGCTGGTTAAGCCTCATTGGACTAACCCTGTTATCTCCCACCTGGTTCTTGCCTACCTATTTATACCTGCCCCTGGATACTTCCACTGCATGCATCCGACGAAGTGGGTATTAGCCCACGAAAGCTTATGCTCTAAAACTTTAGTTAGTCTTTAAGGTGCCACAGGATTCTTTGTCACTCTCACAAGACTGAGGAATCCAGTGACTCACTGCATGTGTGAATGTTTCAGGTGAAAAAAAAAATGACTTCAGTCCATGAAATCTAGTACAACCCTTGCCATTAATGGATAACAGAGCTGCCTAGCAAATGGTCCAAAGCATCCACGGTTTAACATCTGTGTCCCAGTTGCCAACCATTTCAGGTAGCTGCCAGTGGTTCCTGCACATGGCAGCTATATTTATCTGGGCCCTTTCATGTCCCAGAGTTGCCCGCTCTCATTATATAATGCGCTAACTTCTCAGATTGTGAGTTGTTCCCATGTAGTAGTCCCTGAAGCACCACACAGTTAGTATGGGTGTAACAAGAGAAGTCACATTGGTGCCTTGGCATATGCCATTTATAGGTGAGATTTATCACCAGTGAGTCACTGATTACCCCCTAACCAAGGGAGCAGATTGAATGTGAGGCACCTCACCCCCCTGCAGAGGAAGAATTGTGGGAAGCATTGGGGTGTCTGAGAGATTGTGGGAGCCAGGGATGACAGGGGACCATGGAGAAGACACTGGCGACCAGGGTGCTGTTGGAATCGGAGAAGCCTGGGATGGGGAAGGAGAGTATGGATGGAGGTGCGAGTATTTTGGGAGATTTAAACAGCTGAGGAGCAAAGTGTGACAAGTTCCTCCCAGGGTAACACCTGGAACTGGGGTACCACTGAGTCCTCTGACTCTGAATGCAGCCTGGGATCCCTGTCTCAATGTGATGCTGTGAGAAGCTCCCGATCCAACACTTCCACCAGTATTCACACAGGCACGGTGACTCCCAACTGCAGTTACATGAAGACTCTCTGACCAGCCCCTGATGATGTCCCTCCCTGCCCTATATAACTATAGCATATGGCGGGAACCTTTTATTTCAAAACTTGAATCCCAGTCTAATTTGTGGGAAAAGTACACACTCCCTAAAATAGCGTCAAGAGTTATGTGTCCTGGTCAAATGCCCTTCTAGAATCATAGCATCCATTACTTACAGGCTGTCTGGAGCATTTTCAGGAAGCATGACCAGGTAGGAGATAGGTTTATCCTCAGGTCTATTGTTTTCCCTAATGCAGTGGTCTCAGCCTTTCAGAAGTGGTGGCAGAGTCTTCATTTAATCACTCTAATTTAAGATTTCACGTGCCAGTAATACCTTTCAACATTATTAGAAGTTCTCTTTCTCTAAGTCTATAATATAAAACTAAACTATTGTTGTATGTAAACTAAATAGGGTTTTTAAAATTAAATTAAAATGCAGACCCCCCCAGACAGGTGGGCAGGACTCAGGCAGTGTAAGGGCCACTGAAGATCAGCTCGTGTGCCGCCTGTGGCACACGTGCCATAGGTTGCCTACCCCTGACCTAATGGCTCATTGCCCTGACCAGGCACATAGCAACTAGCTATTGGGAATTAAAGCATCTTGCCTAGTCAGCGTTACCCAGGTGTAACTACATTTGAAATACAGACATGTAGTCAATACCCACAACTTCAGATAAAAAACGATACATGCATAAAGATAGGATAATCCTTCTCAGAAAATCGTAACTTTTCCAATGGTATCTTTTGAGAGCCATATTGCATAAAACATCTCATAATTCTGCTAAAGTGACATCATACTAGCATCACTATGAAGAATATGGGTCAGCGTGTCACACAAAGATCAATGGATCTTTCCACGGGTGAAAGACCTGAATTTATATAACAAGAGTTGGAAACAAAATTGAGTAAAGGTTGTGACACCCAAGCTGCAGTTCTGTGGCTTGCCAGAGCAAAGATACCAAGACCAGCCCAAATATAAGGGAGCCAGGAAAGGTCCCAGCACTGGCCTTGGAGCAACAATCAAAAGAGAAATTTAATTTCAGCACCCCCTGTCTGTTCCCATAACCCACAGCATGGGCTGCTTAGAGTATCAGAGTTGGAAGGGAGATCATCTAGTCCAAGTGCGTCTGTGTACACCTCCTTCCACGCCCCCACAACTCCCAGCACTGCCTGCCTGTCTGTGTAGGTCCCCCACACCCACAACGTCCAGCCCTGCCATGCAGTGACACCCCTCACCCAAGACCAAAACCAGGAGCCAGACCCCACAGTGACAGATCATAGAAATATCTCCTCAGACTAGGTTAAAGTCAGTGTCTGCCTGCACCGGGGAAACCAGGAGATCAGCCTGAACTGCCTTTCTGGGGGTGAAGGGAATCACAGCAGCAGCTCAGCCTGTGCAGGGAAGGAGAGAAGGACACACCCAGTAGGAGGGAGAGAGGACGTGGACACAAAAAGGAGACAGACTGAGTAACTCTGCCTCAAAACTACACAAAGCTTTAACAAACCGCAGCCCTTTAGAAACCCAGACACACCTTCCTGAGGCTGCTTTTCTGTGTTGGCAATTGTTGCTGTTGCCATGAGAGTGAAGTAGGATTCTCATTGGAGGGGTGGGGGGAGATCTGGATATTAGAAGGTGTCAGAGAATAATGCTTTTATTTTTACTGTCTTCTAGTGATTCTTGTCCTCTCCAGAACCAGAGATGCCGGGGCACAGAGAGAGCAGACCCCTCCCTCTTCCTTGGAAAAAATTGTGATCCCAATTGTTCTGAACGTTTAAACCTGTGAGTTTGAGATTTGAGGAACTCTCCTGTGTGTTTCTCTTTGGTCCAAATAAGCTCACCCTTCCCTTCTGGCCAGGTGACTACCCCAGTTGAACTCACTTCAGGCTCATGGCTGGTCTGAATCAGGGCATTTATTTATCTCTCTACATGTGGATTTAGGGTGAAATCCTGGCCAGGCTGGGAGTTCTGCCACTGAACGCAGTGTGATCAAGATTTCACTTTAGTGTTTAACTTTCAGCTCACAGCTGTGAAATCACAGCTTTACGACTTATGACAGAGAACATTATCCTGTTAGGGTGTGAAAGTGCCTGAATAAAACCCCCAGTTTATGTGGCATTCTGAGACAGAGGTATGAAAGATGGGGACTTCTAAACACAGGGAACCATCAGGTCAGAAAACTCCTTCCCTTATAAATCATCTTAAAATGAGTCTCAATATTGCAAAAAGAGTAAGTAAATAAGGCAAGGCACTTTTGATTATCTTTTGGTTTTGGGTTGTGAATGTTCCCTTTGCTAGAGAAAGGTTTATTCCTGTTTTTGGTGATTCTTTAAACTTTTTTAAAAATGAAATTCTTCTTTTAAGAAAGAATTGATTTTCAGTGTCCTAAGACATAGAGGTTGGGGTCTGCACTCAATCTGAAACCAGTTGGTGAGGATATAATTCTCAAGCCTCCCTAAGAGGGGGGTGAAGAGGCTTGGGGGGATATTTTGGGGGAATAGGAACTCCAAATAGGCCTTTCCCTTATTCTTTGTCTAAATCACTTGGTAGTGTCAGTGTACAGTCCCAGAACAAAGGATTTGTGCCTTGGTGAAGTTTTTAATCTAAGCTGGTAGAAATAAGCTTGCAGGAGGGGGGAGAGGGGGGAGGCTTTCATGCGGGTCCCCACACCTGTACCCTAGAGTTCTGAGTGGGGAGAGAACCCTGACATGGTGGCAGCACGGAGGGATCATTTTGAGGCAAAATTACAGAGCTTAGGATTTTAAAAGGACATTTTTTTTCCCTTTTGGCTGCTTGGAAGCAGGGAGCTTTTAAGCCGAGAGCAGCTGGAGTTTTGTTTTTCTCTGCCGGAGGGCAGGGTAGTTAACTTCCTGCATGAAAATACACAAGCTAAACAAAAGATAAGCTAATATGCCTTGCCTTATTAACTTACGCTTTTTGAAATATTGAGACACATTTTAAAATGGTTTATAGGAGAAGGAGTTTTCTGACCTGATACTTCTCTGCATCTCAAGAGAACATACAAAGCCTTCCCCCGCCCCTCAGATTTGAAAGTATTTTCTTTCTGGAGCTGGTCCTTTTGCTCAGGTGCCAATCAGGTTATTTGAGCTTCGTAACCCCTTCCAGGTAAGGAGGAATTCTAGGCTACCCTTAGCTGTATAGCTATGACAGACCAAGAAAAAGGAAGCTACCGATACAGATAGAAGAACACAGTACAAGCCAAGGAACTGATCAGAAAAACAAATATTTGTCTAAACTATTTCTGATACATTTGTAGTTCCAATTTTACCAACATCCTTTGGTGTTTCTGATAATACTAAATAGTTCAAGTCACCATGCTGGTGAATTCCAGTCCAAATGGTTCTAGACTTGAACCTTAGAACCCTTCCTGAGCCCTTACCACTAACTTTTAACACAGAAATAGGCAACTCACCGAGATCCCACTCAGCAGAAATAGGACATCTCCAGACTGGGACAGAAAGGCAGATCCCTGAGAATCAGGGTATGAATTTCACATACCTGACGCTTGCTGTGTTGGACAGAGACTTTTATGATTCTCTGTACAGTCCCTGCGGACTCTCAGGTTGGCGTGTTCTCCCTGGAAATTCCCTTGGCTCTATGAGCAGGAGAAGCAGCAGAAAATAGACCCTGGGGAACTTCAGCTTAAGAGCCTCCCAGGGGAGTGAAGAAATGATTCTCTGATACCAGGGGCTCAGATTGGCAGAGCAACCCGAGACTTGCAGGCTTGTTAGAGTGGCCCAGCACTACTGAAACCCTGGGGAGAAAAGGAAGAGCCACAGCATTGATGGACTCACTTGTCTAGCAGCATTCCTGTGCTCCATCCATCATCACAGAATCTGAACATCTCCTCCCCTCTCGGCTGACGAGCCCTGTGCTCAGTCCATGAGAACACGACATGCAATGGAAAGGCTCTCGCACATCCTTGTTCCCAACACAGAGGAATAGCCCCTCCCATCTGACAGCCTCTCTCTGACAGAGGGCAGCACAGATGGCCCCTGCTTAGTCAAAACCCCCGCATAATGCAGTATCATGCTGTGGGCAGGAGCAGCTTCCTGAGCCTCTTCAGTGATCAGCATGTGCCCTGAAACCTGCTGACTGCTAGAGTCACTGCACAGGTTGTAATTAGGATACAGAGGATGGAGGGAGATGTTCAGAGACACACATGTGACTTAGGTGCCCAATGTGTATCAGCATTCAGTGGGATTCTGGTGCCTACTGCCCTTGTGCCTTTTCCAATCTATTATAGTCACAGCCTTCACAGTATCCTCTGGAAAGAGTTCCACGGGATAGGTCCAAAAAGGTTCATGAGAATAGACCTGTCAATGGCTACTAGTACGGATGGGCAGGGATGGTGTCCCTAGCCTCTGTTTTCCAGAAACTCGGAACAGGCAATGGGGGTTGGATCACTGGATGATTCCCTGTTCTGTTCATTCCCTACAAAGCACCTGACATTGGCCACTGTTGAGCCCAATTGTCCTGGTCCCAAAGCCAGATAGGTCCACTCTTTTTTGCATTGACTTTTGGAAGGTCAAAGCCATCTCCCAGTTTGATACCTACTTGATGATCTCCTGGAGCAACTGGGAGGTGCCAAGTTCCTTTCAACACTGGACTTGATGAAGAATACTGGCAAATCCCCAATACTCAACTCTAGAGCAAAAATAGTCTTCCCCATGCCCTTTGGCCTATACCAATTAGTAACCATGCCCTTTGGACTACATGGTGCTGTAACCACCTTCCAGCAAACAATAGACCAGACTTTGCAACTATATAATCACTATGTGGCCATTTACACCAGTGGTTCCCAAACTGGAGTTCACAGAACATTACAGGGGATTTGCCTGAAAAATTTCACTGATGGTACCCAGAGGACCCTGGGCATTGGAGGCAGCAGGTGGGACCAGGTTGCAGGGCAGACAGCCTGAGCCCCAGGTAGAGCGGGGCTGGGCAGTTGAAGCTGGCAACCCGAATCCCGGCACTCTGCTTTGGGCTGGCAGCCCAAGCCCCAGGGAGAGCGGAGCCGGGCAGTTGGGACCGGCAGCCCGAGCCCCAGAAGTCAGCGGGACCTGCAGCCCCAGCTCAGTTGACAGGGTGGTCAACAGGATCCAGAAGCTGGAGCCACAGAGTGCAGAGCCGGCAGCCTCGACCCCAGTGCGGGGCCAGTAGACTGAGCCTTGTGGTGGGCAGGTCGGGAGCTGAGACCCCAGGTGTGCAAGTGACAACTCTGACCCCTGTCCGTGTCAGACAGGGGAAGTTGGCATCGAGGGGAGAGTGAGCAGGGGCCACACTGTACATGGGGGGTGATCTGAGATAATTTGTGTCTCACCGACACCCTCGTAGGGATGGACCTCAAGGTGGAAGATGAGCTGTTTGCCAGCCAAACCTGCTGGAAGCATATTGTAGCCAGTGTAGCAGTGTTAAGGTTCCTCAATAATTGTGACTCTCTCTGGAGTGCTGTTTTGCTTCAGTGAGATTTGAGCGAATCTTCTCATTGTCTAGTCTGTTGGTTGTTAGCAGTCTCTGTGTTATTTCTATTAGAACTTTTGTACACAAGTGCAATGGATAAGTAGCTGAAAAAGGAAAGCATAAATATGCAAGAACCAGCTCGTGTTTCTTCAAGTCCACACTGTGGAAAATCTAAGTCTGATGATCAAGATGGTCCAGGAAAGTTACTTACAAAGAAAAGAAAATATGATGATGATTATATAAAATATGGCTGTACATGCATTGGTGATCAAGAACCTCCAAAACCACTCTGTGTGATTTGTGGTGATGTTCTAGCAAACAGCAGCCTCAAACTTTCTCTAATTCGGTGCCATTTAGAAACTAGGCATCCTGCACAACTCGACAAACCTGTTGATTTTTTCAAGTGAAAATTAGCTGAGAGGAAAAGTGACATTATCAGTTTTATATCCAAAGCAAGTACTGATAATGAAAATGCACTTGAAGCATCATACTGCGTGAGCTATTGAGTTGCAAAAGCATCAGAAGCGCATACCATAGCAGAGATCTTGATTGGTCCATGTATAAAAGACATGGTTCATTGCATGCTTGGAGAAAAGGTTGCAAAAAGGATTGACATGGTACCTTTGTCCAATAATACACTGTCACGAAGAATTAATGACATGTCAAATAATATCAGAGACCATAATTGTACACAGAGTGAAAAATAGTCCATATTATGCTATACAGTTGGATGAAATAACTGAGGGAGCTAATCTAGCTCTTTTGCTACTGTTTGTACATTATGTGACTTAAGGTATGATTGAAGACTTGTTTCGTTGACCATTGGAAGACCATACTGATACCAGTCAGCTCTGTGTTTTTGGGGAACCAGCGGGCAATATCTAGCCTGTCTGACTCATGAAAGACTCCCCGCCCCCCATTCTCTGAACCAAAACCAATCAGAGAAAAGGCTTGTAGAGAACAGTGAAAGACGTTGGAAGACATGCCTTGACCCCTTCTGACAAGGTCACAAGATTAGACATTTTCATTTCTATACAGAATGAAGAACAGAGACAACTCCTCTAGGGATTAGCGTAAAGAATGAGAAACGGAGAACCGCACTGAACTCTGGGACCAGAAAAGCAGAGGAATCCCTGCCCCAGTTGCTAATGAACCTACATCAATTATCAGACCAATTCTAATAATAAATCTTTGATAGCTAACCAAAATACTGAAGCAGCCTAGTTGCCTGGTGAGTTCCCTGGAAGAAAACACCACCCATAGCCAAGAGTGATCAGCTCCTATTGTCTAGCCTAAAGAAAACTCTTGAATCATCTGTTTACCCATAAACAAATCTATGGTTCTCCCTTGAACCATTGTATTTTCTCTACTAAACCCCCTACCTGTGCCCAAGTCGGTGTTCTGATGTACAGACCCAAACCCTGCATCAGTTCCACTGGGATTCCATCTCCTGACTGGGGGATCTGCCTGTCTCCAGCAGTTAGGACCCTGAGCTACCACCATCACCTGGGAACCTCAACCAGTTCAAGTCCATGGAGTGGGTGAGATCCCTTCCCCCTCTGTTTTCTTTTCTAACTCAGGTATTAACCTTTAAAATGTAACTGTTATGTTTGTTTAGCCCTCCTTGTGTAGTTATCACTATTATTCAATAAATAACTTTTATGGTTCAGCTGCTTGCTTCTCTCTCTCTGAATTTTACTCTTTTGTGTTTTTAGTTTCCCCCATTTACTCTTAAGCAACACTTCCTTTACTCAAGCTAAGGATCCCTGTAGGGCCAAAAATACTGTGGGGTTTGCTTATCAAGTGAGTTACTACCAGTACAATTGTAATTTGAAAGTGGGATAGGGAGGTGCTAAATTTGGGGCACAAAAGTGGAGGCAGCTGAAAGTGCTGTCCAACCCAGCCTATTGAGATCAGGGTACTAGTTTGGAAGTTCTGCTTAACCCAGCCCATTGAGTACAGGGATACATGAGGGGATCAGCTGGAGAGTACTGATTGACCCACTCCGCTCAGACTTGCTGTGTGTGCGTGTGTGCACACACATGTTCAACTAAGCCCTTGGGAATGTAAGTCCTGCAGGATAGTACCATTGGGAGGGGACTTGCAGGAGGAAGGATTGATTAGAGCTCCATATGAACACACAAGTGACATAAGCAACACAGTAATAGAATTACAGCACCCCTACTCAGAAGAGTAACTCTAATAAATGAGCATACCCCCAAATAATGGGCACATCTGGTAACAAATTGGTGGAGAATGTGGGCAGCATATGACCTAATCACAAGGTAATAACTGAGTAGACGCCGTGGAGTAGAGAAACTGAGGCACATACCTGAGCAAGCTCTCTCTCTTTCTTCAGACCAAGCTCCTTTAGCAAGCTCTCTCCCATAGACTATTTGGTAACCTTCTGTTAAGAATTGTGCTTAGAATACCTGTAGAAATGTGAAATAAAGAATTAAGGTTGTAGTGCATTAAAAATAAAGGTTTTAGAGAGAACTGTCGGTGGGGATCATTAGTGAAATAAGAAAATAGAGATGACTGAAAAGGACCTTTTTGCTGCTCACTTGAGACAAGAGAAAAACCAACAGATTAAAGAGATAGGTAATTAAGGGGAAATATCCCTGGGAAAGGGGGTGTTTTAAGGGCGAGATTCTCCCTGACCGAAGCTAGTCTGACATTTGAACAATATTGCACAACCTTTAAGGCACGTGGTAGTGCAAAGGATGCAGCAGCTGTATGGGCAGTATTTTATGCATGTCTGGCTATGGTTGAAATGGTAAAGGGAAGACAGGAACTGGAGCTTGAGAAAAAGCAGTTACAACAGCGTTTGAACAAATGTGAGACAGACGGGTGTGAACTGACAGCAGAAAAGCTCAGAATGCTGACTGTACTCAGAGATATACGAGAGGAGAGAGACAAGGCAAGCAGGAATGCAGAACAGCACAGGAAAGAGTTAACACACAAAAGTTCTGTTAGAAGAAGCAAGAGCAGCAACCTGCTTCTTGGTAGAGAAGAGGGAAGCAAAACAAGCAGCAGCAGACCATCAGGAGTGTGAGGCAAAGATTAGTAAATTACATGCCCAATTTAGCGCCCATTAGGGTGTGGTAACAGCTGTAAGATTAAGAGAGGATTGTGATTTGTAGTCCCCTGAGGAAATAAAGTTACCCCCTGATGCTGTCCCCAAAAACCCATTCAACCCTGATTGGCCACAATTGTATAATATTGCTCCTGTTTTCAGAAGGGAGGTTGAACATATAGTTGCAGGAGCTGATCTTCCCACAACAGAGCTAGTCACGGATGTAGTAAGTTGGTCTCCTCATCAAGCCAAGGCTATTGCTGAGAGACTGGGGCCACTGAGCTGTGCCACAACGATTGCATGGCTGGCCCATGGCTGGCAAACGTATCCTTCTGCTGATGGCATGGACTTCACCCAATTGGCTCGGTTATGCACTTGTTCTTGTGATGCAGCTCCTCTAGACCCTGGCATAGGGTCTTGGGAAGGGACTGAGACTGGACCCTGGGAATGGATGATAAGGGCTCTTAAAATATTACTGCCTGTGTCTTTCCTTAAGAAACTGTACGTAATGGAAGAGCAGAAACCAGGAGAGGCCCCAGAAGCTTACCTAATTTGAAAGAAAATGCTGGCAGCTCTCTCTGATTCATTACCCCAGACAGAAGAGAATGGGATTGTCACTTTCCAATATCAGGGACATCAATTAGTGCAGAGTTCTTATGCCAGACTAAATTTCCAGACGAAAATGACCATGGGATCTGTGGATTTAGAACACCGCACGTGGAGTGAACTAGTGACAAAAATCAAATTGGCAGAAGATTTGCTGCGATAAACTGGTGTCTTAAAAAGACAAGTCAGCAAAAAGACTACTCAGAGCCCATGCAGGCTTCACATTCACAAAAAATGGTTCTCACTCTGCCATCCACCCTCCCAATTCTAGTCCCTCTACTTCCCACAACCCTGGGCAGCGCTGACCCAAGCAGACACTTAGGAACATAATTTGGAAGGATCTGGTGAATTTAGGGGAGCTTATGGGAAAATTTGATCGCCAGCCCCTCAGCATCCTGATTAATGCTTTGTCTCAAGTCATGCGGAGAACAGTTAATGCAAGAAGCTTCCCCACAACTCACTGCCCTGGTACAGACTGCATCCCCCATGCCCACTCCCTGTCAAAGCCAGATCCCTACCCCCTCTTCTAAGTGGAGGCTCTGGCAGTCTGACGACCAGTACGGGTGACCGGTTGCCCATGGGCCTCCCCAGCAGATCACATGACGTCAGTGCAACGTATGGAGGAGGAGACCCACTGTGAGATCTGCAGTGGGGAACCCAGGGACATTAGCCAATGGCTAGCGAACAGGATCTCCAAAGGAAGACCCACTACTAAACAGGTTCAGCTCAGAGAGTGAGGGAGAAACTGTCTCCCTTGGTTTGTCTCTTGGAAACAGTGAGTTGCCTGTTAAAAAAGCCATCCCATCTTCCCAGTGTTTGCTGTGAATAGCCATGTGGCCTGTGACAAGGGGGAGGGAAGTTGAAACTGTTGGTCTAGTCAGAAAAGCAGTTGAACTGCCGGGGGGAGAACATGTCTCCAGTGCTCTGTCTGTGGAGCAGGCAGAAGATACCTCTCAGTTTATACTGACTGAGAACTTGTCAGTTGTTTCAGATGTGGTTCTGGACTCAACTAAAACCCAGGAAGGAAGTGTTCCTAAGCCTGTGTCTGTTGGGTGTATTGATTTGCCCATGGAGGGAGTTATCCCAATCTCCAAACCTTTGTCTGGAAATTAAGGGGAGGAAATTCCAAATTTTGTGACCATTAAGAATGGCAGTTTATCTGTTGGGGAGAGTTTGTCTCCAATCTTCTGTCTGAGGAGCACACAGAATGTGCCTCTCACCTTATGAAGTCATTCTAGATTCAATGGAAACCCAGAAAGATGCTCAGGAAGATGTTTCTGTAGAAGAACCCATAGCTGAAAAGGGAAAGGACAAAATTTCTAGAGAAAAGGAATTGTTGCCTAAAAGTGCTCCTGAAGGAATAAAACCTCAGGCTAGCTAATGAAAGCAGTTTGCTGTAACTGAAGGGTGTGAAAGTAAGTTGACTGACTTAGCTCAGAATGAATCACTGCCTGCAGAAAGCAACAGTGTAGGTGTTGAAGAATTTGGTTCAGTTTCTAGCTGCCAAAGTTTCTCAACTGTGTATGAATCCACTGACTTTGTTTTAGAAAGATCCAGGGTGGAAGTCATCCCTACTAAAACCAACACCGCCTCTCGCACTGCTAAGCAGCTCTTTACACACACCTGGGATGGCCGCTGCTCTACTGTGAATCAGGCCAGCCCCAGTGTGGGTCAGGTAGAAATCCTGAAGGCGAAAAATGAAAAACCCTCAAGGAAATGGTTTCACTCTTCACAGCTCAAAGAATGGAAGGATAAACCAGCTGACCCTAATGACTGTCTTCTCCATCCTGTTGGCCACTCTTCACAGCCGGCAAGAAGGAACGGCTTTGAGCCGTCGGAAAATATGCAGCGAGTGGGCTGGTCAGTGCCTACCCCGATGTTAAGACAGGAAAAGGCCAGAAAAGTCTGTGACTTATTACGGCCACTCTCACATAGGTCATTGCTTCATGTTCACCCTGTAATAATGATCTCAGATTCTCCAAGTATATACGGGGGGGAATGTGGGAACTTTTCCTCTCTTCTCTGCCCCCTCACAGGTCCTGTATTCGAGCCATGACATCCCACTGCTGCACCAGCACTCTGCTATTCATAAGTGTCTGGAGTCTGATGCTGTCCAGGCTCTGTGTTGTCACTGTGATCCTTTTGAGCCTCTGGAGGTGCCTGCCAGCTGGAGCCCAGGAAGCAAAATCGCTGTACTACATGCATGGAATCTCTGGGAATGGGAAGTAACCCGCTGGCCCTGCAGCATCACTACCCATTTGAACGGGACAAACACATCCAGGGACAGCCTCCTGGGTGGTGAAAGGTGCAGGGGAGCCCTGGTTTTCTCCACGGTTTGGGGAACAACCATGCCCTGTGTGTCATCATTGTCATTGGAACTCAGAAACCTCCATTTCCCAGAGAGGAACTGCAGTGATCTCTGATCACACCAGCAGGCAAGAATATCACATGGTTCCTTGTCAATTGGGAACCGCTGAACTGGACTTTAGCTGGACATGACTTGATTCAGCAGGGTCCCCCAGACTGGGTAGTTCCACTAAAGGACACACACTGTGACAAGCTCATGTCAGCAATTTGGTTTAAATTCTATGGGCATATTGCCATTTCGGAGGGATTTCATGAGCCCGGTCTGTACAGAGTGGAATTGGACCAGCAACAAAAATCTGTTTTAAATTTCAACCCTCTGATCACAAACCTTGCTCCCTTCCAACATTTAAGAGCCCCAATTTCAGGACCACATGTGTTGAAATTGAATCAACAAGAACATTTGGTTCTTCAACCTCAGACTTCTCTGAAGGAGATTCAAATCCACTTAGAAGGCAGAAATAGCTCTTACATTTGCACCTGTATGTGCTCCCTGAATTGGAACTAGCCATAAGGATTGGGATGAATGGGTGACCTGGGAATAAGTCTCACTGTTCCTGCGAGAGAGAGAGAGAGAGAGAAAGAGAGAGAGAGAGAGTGAGTGTAAGGACCAGATGTAATATTTAATTGATTAATGGACATTGGGTCCAACTCAAGATGCCTTACATTAATTGTCGTTTCTATAATGTAACCACCATTGTTAGTTGTGATAGTAAGTTTACTTTGTCTATATGGACTGTACAACATTTAAATGCCTATCCTGAGTACTACAGGGAGGTTTCTCCCATTTCACTGGGAATGGGTCTCATTGCCATTAAGGTAAAAACACAGGCCATCACTCTTGGTGGGAGACTTTGCTTGGGTGGAGCCCCAGTGCAAAAAGTATTTTAATTATCATGCTTCACCCCACTGAGGTGATCATTTGGTTTCCAAATTGTATTAGCAATTGGTCTGATTCTGCTGGTTTGATGGATACAATGACTGATGCAGCAGCTGCAATGGATGGAAGATCAAACCCGGTACCACAGAGCAAGGATATGATGGGGATACTCACTCAGCGCAAGCACCCCATCAACGGGGGGACTTGATAGCATGACACTCTATCCGTGAACTTTCTGCTCCACCTATTTAGCACATCCTATAATGTTCCAATTAAGGAATGGTAAGATGCCATTTGGGATTTTTAAAATCTTATCTGCTGTAACTGTTCTCTAACTAAATGTACAGTACACTTTGAATTCCACCCAATTCTTGGCCTTTGTCACATCTAGTGGCAGTGAGTTCCGCAGCCTTATTTTTTTAAAATAAAATGCATTGCTTTTCAGAAGAACCGAGCAACCTCTTTGTTCTTGTGTTGAGACAAAGTAGATAGGAGCATCCCATTTACCTTCTCTATACCATTCACCAAATGGTAAATGTCTCCTTGTTTGATAGGGTAAGAGTAATGTTGAGGGATAATGGCTGCAGAATAGGCCTATAAGACCTACCAAAATCTGTACAAGAATGTATTTGTCCCACTATATCCCATCAATGAAAGGTCTAATACCAGAGGTGTTTAGTCCTATCTACGATTACATGAAA
The DNA here is from genome assembly GCA_007922305.1 of Dermatemys mawii. Classification (NCBI taxonomy): domain Eukaryota; kingdom Metazoa; phylum Chordata; order Testudines; family Dermatemydidae; genus Dermatemys; species Dermatemys mawii. Next base: position 88,668 of record ML679193.1, read on the forward strand.
TGAAGCAGCAGTCAATATTATCTGATGTCCTCTCTTCTACAAAAGTTTATATTTGTAGTGTAAGGCCTGGCAGAAGGCAGTTTATATTTGTAGTGTAAGGCCTGGCAGTAGTATGCCTAGAGGAGTACTGCAGAAAAGAACCAAAGGATTACAGCTGATCACTAACTGAATGAGAGACAACAATGTAATACTAAATGAGGAGAAAAAGAAAAAAGTGAACATCATTCTGAGATGCATTAGCAGCAGTAATAATTCTTCCACTCTACTCAGCACTAATAAGGTTCAACAGGAATAGTCAGGAAAGATGTGGACAAATTGGAGAAAGTCCAGCAACAAAACCAATTAAAGGATTAGAAAATTTGACCAATGAGGGGGGAATAAAAGGGAAAAAATGTGTTTTTAGTCTGAAGGAGAGATGATTGAGAGGGGACACGGTAAGTCTTCAAGCATGTAAAAGATAATTATAAAGAGAATGATAAACTGTTCTTACCCACTGAGAACAGGACAAAGAGTAATGGGCTTAAATTGCTGCAAGGGAGGTTTAGGCTGGACGTTAGGAAATATTTTCTAACTGGGTGAGTATTATGCACTGGAACAAGTTGCCTAGGGAGGCTGTCACACAAACAGGGATGGTCTATATTACTTAGTCCTACCTCAGTGCAGGGGACTGGACTAAATGACCTATCAAGGTTCCACCAGTCCTACATATCTATGATTTTTTTGGAATTTTATTTCACTTTGGTTCCATGCACAACTTCCCTGAATGTGGAACTACACTGAAATATTGTGAAATATCAAAAGGTGAATACAACAGAAGCGGCATATTCTGTTACCTCTACAGAGCAGTAAAGTTCGTCATTACAGAAACAACAGATTGGGGAAATACGCCATTTACATGGGTGAGTTGGTTCTAATCGCTCTCCACTGGCCCTGCTGCTCCCTTCGACAAGCCATTGAGAGCTATTTTCCTATATGTTACATCCTTCAACAATAGTGGCCAAGTCGGTTCCCAGATAAAGAATGTCACATGAAACATCGGGTGTTCCACTGCACCTCCACATATGGAGAATCTTGACCTGTGGGAAATCAAGGCCAGATATTTGCCCCTGCTAGGCTAGGCAGAGAGAAGCAACAGCCAGTCAAGACAGATGAAGAGGACAGGCAGATGAACAGTAAAAACGAAAGTGTTCTTGGTAGGGGTTCCCTGTCCCACAGTTGGTGAGCTACTTCTCCGCATCTGCAAAAGTACTAATCAGCTGAACCTGATTAGACACCTATGAAAGCAGTGCAGAGGGCTCTCTCAGGAGGAGCATAAAGAGACTTTGTACCTTTAAGCCAGAGCCTTAGATATAAGAATATTTTATTCCCAAACACTTGACCTACTGTTGACAGTATTAACAATTTCAGCCCACAAATTGTTTCTCTAACAGTTCTTGCCAGGCACATCTGTGATCTAGTAATGAAATGATCCTGAGTATGACTTGACAATATCCTGAATGAACGCTACTGAATTCAGTTAAACCTTCCTGAATTAAGCCCCTGGGGATACATTGTACAGTATTAGAAATGCAAAAGTGTATGTACTATTGAGAGAGTATATGGCATTTTATTGGCAAGAAGACAAGATTAATACAATCTCTGGAGGGTTTGAAGAAGTTCTAAAGTCTTTTTTAGGAAGTGGATTTCCTTAGGAAATACCTTGAGGTGAGGGGAATACAAGTTCTCCCCCTTTGAAGCCAATCTTTTTGAAGAGATGCCCTGGGGAAAGAGACCCATGGAGTACTAGTTGCCTGCTTCTAGAAACACCAACTCAAAGACCCCTGATCTCTCGACTGAACCTGACAGCAATGTGCTTGTTCTGAGGGGAAGCTGTGATTAATTTGTAAGCACAAGGACTTCCCTAGGCTTAGTGATTTATCCTAGCAGAACTCATGTTAGAGAATTAGGATGAACTCTGCTAAGCTTATTAACATGCATACAGGCTCTCTCTAAATGTTTTCTCCAATGTTTTCACCTTAAGAATAAATCAGGTTTGCTTACAAAACTGTGTGGTGTCATGTTAGTAGCAATCTCTGTGTTGTCAGCCTGTGAAAGGAAAGTACACAGGCCTGTTCAGGCTGAGTGTGCAGGGAAACGCACAGTGAAAGCAAAACTGTTCAGCCTAAAGAAACCTCAGTCAGGGGAGAGACAGGTCACCACTCAGGAGACAACAGCTGGAGAGGGAATAGCCTGAGAGCAGGTGTCCTGGCTAGATCCCTGAACAGAAATACAGGGACAGTAACTCTGACCCATGGCACAGAGCACTGCATTTTTTCAATATAAATGCAACTTTTGTAGAGTGCTCTGTTCCTCCTGGGTAAAAACACATCCAAGTTTTCTATTCCACCCCTCTTTCTTCTTCAGTGTGGGTCCCTATACCATGACCAGAGTAGCTCTAGTGCACAGAAATTGGTTTTCTTTAAGCTATGTGCAAAACTTCCCAGCAAACGGAGTCTTTGAATCTGCAAACATTGCCACCCTTCTTAATCTTTAAGAGGACTTGCAGAAATGTTATAAGATTAAAACAGCTATTGCAGAAATAAAGATTACTTATTTTTATGTAAGCAGTGTCAGGAATGAGATATATTCTGACATCTGGTGGCGAACTATGGGAATTGCAGTGAGTTATGGAAAGTAACTTTGGGGCTGATCAATTTGCATAGACACACCCACTGCGCCTAGCCTGAGCCCACAGCAGCCCACATGGTCACTTCGGCTGAGGTGGGAGCCCCAGTTTCTATGTTATTGGGGCAGGAAATATAAAGTGATGTTACTCTGGTTATGTGAATGAAGGACTATGGACACATACTTGACCCTTGTTATGATGAAGGGACTCGCCATCATCTAAGTAGCACTCACTGGGCAAGGGCCAGGAGTTTCAGAACACTCTGAGATTGAGAGAGGTTATGAATAGATCTTTATGCCTGTTGGTGAGGGACTTGTCTAAAGATTGTCCAGGATTATTGCACTTTGTCTTTCTTCATTGTAGAATGTTAGAGCTAATTTTTAATTTTTTTAGGAGTGTAGGTTCAGCCTACTAAGCTGAATTCATTTTGGGTCTGCTGGTGTACCTGGGTCAAGGTGTGCCTGCCCCCCCCACACACACTCTAAGAGCTGAAACCACTGAACACTGTGTTAAGTGAGGGTGGGCCTAAAGGCATGTCGGTGGCACCAAGCAATTTGTGTAGCTAGCAGATCAAAGCAGTGGACTCAGCCGAGCTCTTTCTGGGTTCAGTTTGTGTGACTGGCAGCGGACTCAGCTGAGCGGTTACTGGGTGCAGTTCGTGTGGCTGGTGGAGTGGCTGGCACAGCAGAGCAGTCTGTGTGTCGACTAGTGGAGCCGTTTGTGCTGCTGACGGAGTGACTGGCACCGCAGAGCTGTCCGTGTGTTGGCTAGCAGGACGGCTAGCGGAGTGACTGGCGCTGCAGAGCAGTTCGAGTGTCGGCGAGCAGAGCAGAGCGGATTGCGGTGAGGGCTGCAGCGGAACCCCACAGAGAGGCGGCGCAGTCGGCCTCGGACCACGTAAGGTGCCCCGTGCCCTACCCTCCATTTCCACCCAGGCTGGGAGGTAAGACTCTGCCAATTGACTTTTGAACTCTGTACTGACCCAGAACAGAGACTCTTGGGCTGTTGGACTTTTGGGACTATTGAGTGACTTTTTGGGGTTGTGGGATTCAAGCCAAAGGGAAGGCCACGGCCTATTTGCTGGGAGGGGAGAGGCTTCTAGTTCATGGTTTGGTTTATTAACCTTGTTTGTGGTGTTTCCCCAATATAATGCCACATTGTTTCTCTCTGTTATTAAAAGGCTTTGGTACACACAGACTCTGTGCTTGCGAGAGGGGAAGTATTGTCTCTTACAGACGCCCAGAGGGGTGGTATATGGTTGTCCCAGGTCACTGGGTGGGGGCTCGAGCCGGTTTTTGTATTGTGCTATTGGAATGGAACCCCTGGATACTGAACCCGGCCCTTGTTGCTGCCAACTCTGATGGGCAGAAGGGTTACATTTACAAAGTCTGTTTCAGCAAAAACCTACAATCACAGCAGGGCTGTAAAGAGAAATGCTCTCAACAAATTTATTTTCCTGAGTAGCAATTACTGCTCACATCTAACACTACAGCAACCTGTAGAACTGGAGAATGGAAGCAGGGTAGAGATTTGAAGTGAATCTGGAGAACACAGATTAGATTTTAAAAGCATTACAATAGCTGCAGCGGCTCTAAACAACACATGATTTGTTCATTGTATGTGAGCTTGTGGATGGCCAGGTGTACCCTTAAAAGCGTAGAATTGCTGCAGCTCTGTGTAAGGGAATAAAGCACTTTGCAGCAGAGGCTGGAGATCCTGATCACACTGCTACAGCATCCTCCCCCTTTAGCATTTGCAGAGCTGTGAATAAAACCAGCCTGACTGGTCAGGGCCAGGTCTGGAAGTGCAGCATTAAGAGCTCGGGTCTGCAGGGATTTCCCCATCCCAGCCCCGAGGTCGGTTTGCTCAAGAAGAGAGATTTTCCCCCAACAGCCCCTTGCTCTGTCTGGGGAGCCCTGCGCTGGGGCTTCCTGCAAAGGTTCCATTCCTAGCAATCTAGCCAGGAGCCCCTTTAGTGCAGCCACATGGGGCTGCTCCTCCTGCAACCCCACAGCCCCAGCCACGTGCTCACAGACATGTGCTCTTCCTGGTGCTGCCTCCAAACTCTCCTCTCCTGCAACCTGCCCCACAGGCTGCAGGCAGAGTCAGACACGCAGCTATTGACACAGCTGCTGCAGCTGCCTTGTATTGCACCTGTCCCCAGAGCACCTGCAGTGGGGCTCTGCTGCAACCCCCCGATCCCCACAGCTCCTGCAGTTAACAAGGGAAGAGGACTGGTACCCCCTGGCCCTGCCCGGGAGCTCGCTAATCCCCTGCCCAGGTCCTTTCCCGGTCTCATGCAGCCCCTTCCTTTCTGGAACTTGCCCCCAGGACTCCCCTTTATAGCCCTGCCCCCACCAGGCTCACAGCTGCCCCACCACTCCCAGGTGCATCCTATGAAAGGGCGGCTCACAGTCCTGGAGAATCGCTCTTAACCCCATGGAAGGAATGGTCCTCCCCTGCCCTGGGGCAAAGCCCTTGTAGGATCAGAGCCTGGGGTTATTATGGGTATCTCAGGTTCCCATAGTTCTGATTCCCCAATAGAGAGTATTGCTGGCGAAAATGTTTGGAGGGTACAGGAGGAGATATTTGGGTGTGCAGGAGGGGGCTGGGTGTAGTAGCAGGGGGGTGCTTGGGAGAGATGGGGGGGATCCTGGATAAGTGTGTATGTAGTGGGAGGGGCTGTTTGGGGTGCAGGAGGGGTGTGTATAAGAGGCAGTGTTTGGGGGTTCTGAGGGGGGTGCACATGTTTGGGGTGCAGGAGTGGTGTGCATATGGAGGTGTTTGGGAGTGCTTGAGAGGGGCTGGGTGTAGCAGGAGAGGATCCTGGGGGGACTGGAGGGTTGTGTGTGTAGTGGGAGGGACTATTTGAGGTGCAGGAGGAGTGTACATATGGGGCAGGGTGTGTTAGAGGGAGTGCATATGTTTGGGGTGCAGGAGAGGTGTTTGGGGATGCTGGAGGTGGGTGCACATGTTTGAGGTGCAGGAGGGGTGTTCATATGGAGTGCTGTTTGGGGTGCATGAGGGGTGTGCATATGGGGGGTATTTGAGGGGTAAACCTGTAGCCTCACCCCTGAGGTGGGGGG
>ML679193.1:94818-124172 GCA_007922305.1 Dermatemys mawii
CAAGCAGAGTTAACATTCAAATCAACAGAACCTAGTGTGACTGGTGTTTATTTATGCAAGGATGAAGATGTGGAACCTTAAAGACTAACACATGTATTTGGGCCTAAGCTTTCATGGGCCGGAACCCACTTCGTCAGAGGCGTTAAGTGCCCCTCTGAATGTTATGCAAGGATGCATTTCAGCTGCAGGCGGCAGTTTCAGGGATTCATGGCGTGTTACTAGAACCATTTGCCTCTTCATTCAGCACAGCCGATTATAAAGCATGCACCCCGCACCATTCACTTAAACTGACGTAATTCCCTTAATTTCACCATGATCACAAAGCTGAGTTGGCCAGTGGTGTCTTGTTTTGAATCCCTGTGTACACCATCTAATTCCACAGACTAGAGCTTGTTTTGGAATGAGCCATGCTCTTCCAGCTGCCCCTCAACGTCCCATTCTAGCAGTAGCCCCAAACTAATTCCCCTGAACATGCGCTCTGCTCTGCAAGATCCAGGACGCACTTCTCACAGCCAGGACAGGGCTGTGCATTTCAGCTGTCTCACACCCATCCAGCAGCCTATGTCACCACATATTTGTCATTTTAGCCTTTTATATACCAGGTCTCTTCTCCTCCCTCACACACCGGTTTGCCCAGAATATGCCTGCTCATTTACACGTTCTCATTACTAATGTATACCACTTGATTCCCCCCGTGCTAAATCCCGTCATCTACGGGGTGAGGACCAAACAGATCCGGCAGAGGATGCTCCGGCTTTTCACTCATGAAGGTGCCTAAACTTTTCTCCTGGTGCTCTGGCTCTCAGAGTGCTGGTGACGTGGTGCTGGGCCCTCTTCCCTGAATCACTGACTGGACAATCAAAGTGAAATTAAATCCTTTTATAGCCTAACTGTGCTGTGTTAGCGTGACAGGCCAGGGAAGCGGTCTGCATACAACTCACTAACTTACAGGATAGCTACCGTTCCAAATGCTGGTAACTGAATTGCTGAGTCCAGGTGCCCTTCCCCGCCCATTCCTCAAAGTCCTGCCCCCTGCCCCACCTCTTTCCACAAGGACCCTGCCCCCTTCCCCAACTATTCCCACAAGGCCCCGCTCCCTTCTCCCCTTCTTCCCACAAGGCCCCACCTCTGTTCTGCCACTTTCCCCAAAGTCACAGCCCTGTTGCTCCCTCCTCTGTTTCCCACCCCATAAACGTTCTGGATCATCTCAAACTCCCTCCCCGCCCCTAGCTGGGCTCCCTCTGCTTCGGGGCTGGAACACAAGCTGCTGCAGGCTGACAAGGAGCCTGCAGTGAATGCAGAGAGGATACAGGGCTGCGGCCGGCAGGTGAATGAGAAGTGGAGAGGGAAGCCAGGAATCCATATAAAAGAAGCTGACGGTTGGGAGCAGGGTTGTGTGGCAGGCGGGTGAGATTGTGCATTAAACAGACTGTGGGCCCTAAAACTCAGCTACAAAGTCCTGAGGGCAGAGACCGTTCTATGGCTTATTTCTTTAGCTTTCGGTTCCCCTCTGTTCCTTCCTGCTGGGAGCCTATAGCAGGCAGGGCCCCTGCAACAGAGATGGGCTGGGAGACCTTTGCTGTAAGCCAGGCCTCGGAGGCAGGGCAAAGGATCAGCTTTGAAGCTAGAAGGACAAGAGCTGAGAGAGGCAGAAGGATAAACCCCTGGGTTAGCTAGGAAGGTGGGATGCTGGGCAGAGGCCGGGGTGGCGTTGGTGGCTCACAGGGAGGGAGATAAATGGCATTATCCGGCTATATACACACGTACATGGCACCTTATCTGGAACCACAGGGCACCCATTGCCCAGGGGCTGGAGTTGAACAGTGAAGCTGAGTCTAACATTCGCTCTGCATGACGCTATTGATCACTACATCTAGAACTTCCTTAGCTGGGCTGCGAGATGGCGTTATCCCCGTGTTATCGGAATTGGGATTCCTCACACACACACCCCAGCACCATTGCTCTGGCCAGGAAATGGCAGTTCTTCTCTGTGTTGTGTTAGATGCGGTGAGGCTATTTGTGTGTCATGATTAGTGGAATTAGAAGTTTTCTTAACCAGGAGGATTTTATTAATGAAACAGCTAAAAACTACAACAACAGTTTTCTCCACAGCTCAGTTTTCAGCCTTCTCTTAGAATCATAGAATCATGGAATATTAGGGTTGGAAGAGACCTCAGGAGGTCAAAGCAGAGACCAACACCCACTAAATCATCCCAGCCAGGGAGAACGGCCAATGGCTCTGCAAAAACATCAGCCAGTTCCCTCAGCACCCTCGGATGAATTAGATCTGGACCCATGGACTTGTGCACATAAAACTTTTCTAAACAGTCCTCAACTTGTTCTTTCACAACGAAGGGTTGGTCACCTCCTCCCTGTATTGCGTTGCCCAGTGCAGCAGACTGGGAGCTGCCCTTGTCTGTGAAGACTGAGGCAAAAAAAAGCATTGAGTACTTCAGCTTTTTCCACGTCATCTGTCACTAGGTTGCTATCTGTAGGTGTGTATCATTTTGTGTAGTTGAAGTTCTGAATATTGGCTCTATACTGTCTGTAGTTCAAACTTCTGCTACGCTTCAAGATGACACCCGAGACAATTTGGCATCAGCACTGCCTAGCCTGCTTGGTGGCCTATTAAGGACCATCAGCTCTACAACTGACCCACTGAGAGAAGGCAGATACACCATTGGACTCAGCACGGCATGGAAGGACCAGACTATGGACAGAACTCTAAAGTTTTTCCAGGCCATGTGCTGGATAGTTTGTGGTTAGAATAAAGAAAGCACAAGCCACAAGGCAAGAGACTAGACAGGAGAGCTGCATCTCCTCCATTCTGTCTTCCATCCTGCTGCTTACTTCTGGAAGAACCTTGCTACAACCTGAATGACCCCTCCCAGCTGTGGATGTACGCAAGAGACTTGATTTCAGCCTGCAGTTTATTCTATCACTGCTACAAGCCTGAACCAAGAACTTTGCCATCACTGTATGTAATTGAGTCTATTTGTCCAATTTTAGTTCTCATCTATATTCTTTCTTTTCATGAGTAAAGCTTTAGATTTTAGATTCTAAAGGATTGACAACAGCGTGATTTTGTGGGTAAGACCTGACTTGCTCATTGATCTAGGATGGGGATTGGTCCTTTGGGATCGGAAGAACCATTTTTCTTTTACTGAAGTATTGGTTTTCAGAACCATTCATGATCCTAAGAAACAGTGGTGGTGGTGATACTGGAGTGTCTAAGGAAATTGCTTCTATGACTTCCGGTCAGCCAGTGGGGTAAAACCAATGTCCTCTCTGTTTAGCTATGGTTTGCCTTAGAGCTGGAACACCATCAGCTTGGGGCTGTGACTGCCCTACTCTAAGCAATTGATCCTGAATTGATACTCTCAGTTGTTTCCCACCAAAGGAAGCATCATTACACAGGGCTGCGGTGAAGGAATGAAGGATCCATCCTGGAGATGGAACAACTGAAATCCCACAAGGGCTTGAAACCCACAGGTAATGCAGCAGACTCCAGGTAGAGATTCAGGCAGAATTTAGAGATATATTTATGCAAGCAGGTGGGTTTGGTGAAAATGGAGACCAGCAGAAAATTGCAATCTTCTTAAACATTGCAGGACTTGAGGCAGCGAACGTCTTTACTAGTGTGCAACTCAGGCTTTGTCTACAGTAGCCCCTTTGTCAGGATAACTATTCTTGATGAGAGTTGTGAAAAAAAGACACTCCTGACTGACAAAGTGCCGGTGTGGACAGTGCCATATTGGCAGGAGCCACTCTCCCGCCAACACAGCTACTGCCGCACAGTAGGGCTGGTTTAATCATGATGGAGGGGGCTCTATCCTGCCAGCAGAGAGCGGCTACACAGCAGACCTTGCAGAGGCACCGCTGCAGCAGTGCATTTGTGCATGCCTTCGTCAGTATGATTACAGTTATTGATGAGAATTAGAGACCTCTGATTCCTTAGTGACAGCCCCGTGTGTCTGCAGAAAGTGCTTGTGACTCCCCTCAGGCATCTTTCTATCCATGTCTGTCTACTCTCTACCCATCCCGTCTGAGTCTTTACAGGGTATCAGACCCTATGGAGTTTTAATCGTTATCCCTAATTTTCCCACTTATCAACTATCATTTTTAAATATGCACAAATGCCCAGAGCAGCCAATTCCTCTCTGACTCAGCCCAAAGCCCCAGAGATCTCATGTCCCTTTGGGAAGGTTCCTTAATCACTGTTTACTTCTAAAGGCAGATAAAGAAAACAGAATTCCAGACAGGCTTGTCTTCAGCCTGTTCCACGTTCAGATGCTGCTTCTCCCCTAGAGGCTGAGAGAAACCCCTGGGATTGCACAGAGCACTATTATAAACAGTGCACACACCTGTGTTGGCTTTCAGCATGGATGTTGCTGCAGATGGTGGGGTGAGAGAGGAGTGGGACACGGCTACCTGAGGGGGATTCCCAGGGAAGACTCTTCCATCTCAGGATTCACAGGTAACCATCTCTTGCTGAGGATCTTTCCTTCTCGGCAAACCCAGTGCATGGGCGTGATGGGACAGATAATAGGTCTGTGGTCCTTTTTTGCTCTGAATAGCCATTAAACATCCAAGGGCCCTTGCCGCAGGGGATGAGTTTGCTTCAGTAACATGGGCTAAAATGTTGCTCTTTTCTGTGCCCTCCTGGGCTGATGGTCTCCAGCCACAAGGTGGCTGCATTTCAGTGGCACAGTGGATCCTTCAGGATGAAAGGTGTCAGTAGATGGACAATACAAGGGCAAATTCTGAGGCCTGGCCCATAGTTTATCCAGGCCTCCCTGAGGCAAAACTCCTGTGTGAGTAAGAACTTAATAAAGACCTCAGGAGCCAGCTATGTGTTCATGCAAAGACACTGTCACCTCCCCGTCTTGCATTTCAGGGCTCTGGTTGTTAATGGGGGAGCAGGGGCTGTTAACTGACTTTTATCACCACGGTGGTGCCTGGGCTCTGCACTGGAACAACTCTAACCATGTTTCAGCATGGACAGTACATCTTTTCTACTAGCTACATTTGAGAAATCGGCTCAAATGTTGTTCCAGAAACTCACCAAGAAAAAGAGCATTAAACAGACACCCAGCATTGGAAATTTCAGTCGAAATGCTTAAAGTTTGGAAAACTTATAGGCAACTGAAAATGAGGTCTCCTAATGGAAAATCTCAGACAGCTTTAACTAATGGTGGTGCCACCAGCACCACCTACAATGACCAAACCAGTTGTGAATCCCATTCAGCTATGCTTCTTGCTCCAGTGACATCTGTTGTAAGGAGTTCCACAAGCCAAATAGGGATTATGAAACAATTTTCTTTTTCAGTGTTATATGTTCAGACTTTTAATCGAATTCCTCATGTGTTGTGAGACAGAGTAAATATAAATGCCTGACTCACCTTCTTTATCGATAGATTCACAGGATATAAGGCCAGAAGGGACCGTTAAATAATCCTTTCTGAATTCCTCTATAACAAAGGGCATTAAATTTCACCTAGTTATCCCTCTGTTGGACCCAGTGAATTGTGTTTGTCTAAGGCCTGGTCTACACCTGAATTTTATATAATAGAATCATAGAACTACAGGGTTAGAGGGAACCACAAGGGTTAGCTAATCTACCCCGCGTCAAGATGCAGGATTTGTGGTATCTAAGCCATCCAAAACAGATGACTGCTAATAAATTGGCCCTTATTTTCAATGCTATTTGTCTGACTTCATCTTCTAGCCACTGGGCCTTGCTCTGCCTTTCTCCACTAGATTGCAGAGCCAGTTATTTGTGTGTGTGTCTGTGTGTGTGTGTGTATAGATATATACTTTGCTTTTCCCCCTAATTGTTGCCTTTACTTTGCCAGTTAACAGGGTTTTTAGCCAAAGTTTTTCACACTCTTGACTGTGGAATCATCGCTTCTTAGCTAGCTAATAATCTATTTGTAAAGAACACCCAATTCTCATTCACATATTTCTCTTGAAATGTTTCCTCCCAGTCAATTTTGTTGAAAATTTTCTTCAGCTTAGGAGAATTAGCCCTTTCGAAACACAAAGTGTCCATCGATATGACCAGTTGGAAACTGTTCTCTATTTGTCCATTTGAACGTAATCCGTTCCAAACTTCATTTTCCTCTGCTCTATCATAATCCCCCTTCTTTGTCTCTTCTCTAAACTTCAACAATTCCAGACTTTTTAGACCACAGATGGCAGCTTCCCGCATTCTCATAGACTGTCTTGGAAATCCCCTTTCTATCGGCTATATCCAGTGTACAGACTGAGTGACCAAAACTGAGCAAATTTCCAGAGCTCTGTATTCTCCATCCCATTCCTTAGGCATCTGAACATTGTCTTTGTTTTAGCCACTACTGTGAATGAGCCAGTGTTTACAGTAAGCTGCTATCTGTGACTCCCAGGTTTTTCCCCTGAGGTGTGCTCTAGTTGGGATGTTTCCTCCTGGTACATGTTTTGTCGTATCTTTGTGGGGGGTTTTCCGTTCTGAGATTTTTAGCAATCGAATGAATGGGGGAACTCCCTCTGGGGTGAGGTCTCTAGTCTGGCTTTCATTGCATTGAGGAACAATGATGGATAACCAGTATCCACACTCGTGTTTCCTGCTGGTGCCTATTAAGGTTTCTAACAACACAACATCTGTTGTGGCATAGAGCGCCATAAAATATGGAATTGGCATTAACAGGGTCAGTTTTTCATAATTTTTTTCTCTGAATAATAAACATGTTATTTTTCAGTATGTGAAGAGCAGCCAATCTGTTTCACTCATGACAACAGCCTCCAGTAGTGCATTTAGTGTCTCATATTAACATTGTCTTTCCATCCAGGCATTTGTACTGCAACCGTCACCCTAGAGCCTGGGCACATACAGGAAATTGGTGGAACATATGGTACATGCAGGAGACACCGTTCTGCCTCAGAGTTGGACACCGTCTCCCTTGCTCCATGTCAGATTCCAACACAACCGTCTTCACCAACCCCTCCACCTTCATCCTACTGGGCATTCCTGGCCTGGAGGCAGCCCATGTCTGGATTTCCATCCCCTTCTGTACCATGTTCATCATAGCCCTCTTGGGGAACTCCACCATCCTGTTCATTGTGAAGAGGGAGCCGAGCCTCCATGAGCCCATGTACTATTTCCTCTGCATGCTGGCCGTCACTGACCTGGTCATGTCTACATCCATCCTGCCCAAAACACTAAGTATCTTCTGGTTCAATTCCAGGGAGATTGATTTCAGTGCCTGTCTCATCCAGCTGTACTTCATTCACTGCTTCACGGCGGTGGAGTCTGGGATCTTTGTGGCCATGGCTTTTGATCGCTATGTGGCCGTCTGCCATCCTCTGAGACATTCCACCATCCTGACAAACCGTGTGGTGGCCAAGATTGGTCTGGCTGTGGTGCTACGCAGTGGCCTGGTCGCACTGCCCTATCCCTTCTTAGCAAGGAAGTGGCCATATTGCAGAACCAACATTATCCCCCACTCGTACTGTGAGCACATAGCCGTGGTGAAACTGGCCTGTGCTGACATCCGCATTAGTAGTTACTATGGTCTCTTTGTAATATTCTCTGTGGTTGGTCTGGATGTGTTTTCTATTGCTGTGTCCTATACCCAGATCCTTAGGGCCATCTTCAACCTCCCCACGAAAGATGCCCGGCTCAAGACATTTGGGACCTGCAGCTCCCATCTGTGTGTCATCTTAGCCTTTTACATCCCAGGTCTCTTCTCCTTTCTCACACAACGATTTGGCCACAACGTGTCCCAGCATTTCCATGTTCTCATGGCCAACGTGTACCCCTTGATGCCCCCCATGCTAAACCCCATCATCTACGGGGTAAGGACCAAACAGATTTGGGGCAAGCTACTCCAGCTCTTTACTCATAAAGGGACCTAAACGTTTTCTCCTAGTGCTCTGGGTCTCAGTTTGAGCTCCATGCACAGCTGGCTGGTGATGTTGTGCTGGGCCCTGTTCCTTGAATCACTTACTGAGTAGGCAAAAAACCATTAAATCCTTTCCTGGCCTTTCTGTGCAGTGTTGAATGACAAACTGGGGAAGGAATCTATGTACAAATCATTGGATTGCCACCATTCTAATTGTTGGTAACTGCACCACTGAAGACCCACCCCTTACTCCACCTCTTTGGCCAAGGCTGTGCACCTGCTCTGCCTTTTCTGCCCAAGATCCCATCCCTGTCACTTGCTCCTCTCCTTCCCTCCCTCTGTCACTCCCTAGATCATTTCCACATTTCTCCCCATCATCAGCTGCAAGGGAGACATTTCAGATTTTGTTAGGGTGGGTCAACTTTGACCATGATTTCTGGGTCTTCTTGGGCTCTTGAAGACTCTTGGGTTTTGGCAGATAACTTAGCAATTAGCTGACAGGAGCCCTGCATCTCATTCCTATAGAAAAGTAAAAGAAGAGAAATAAGTATTAGACTCACTCAGCTCTAACACTAACATATTCTGACATCTCGTGACAAGTCACATTTAATCATAGAATATCAGGGTTGGAAGGGACCTCAGGAGGTATCTAGTCCAACCCCCTGCTCAAAGCAGGACTAATCCCAACTAAATCATCCCAGCCAGGGATTTGTCAAGCCTGACCTTAAAAACCTCTAAGGAAGGAGATTCTATCACGTCCCTAGGAAACCCATTCCAATGCTTCACCGCCCTCCTAGTGAAAAAGTTTTTCCTAATATCCAGCCTAAACTTCCTACACTGCAACTTGAGACTATTACTCCTTGTTCTGTCATCTGGTACCACTGAGAACAGCTGAAGTCCATCCTTTTTAGAACCCCCTTTCAGGTAGTTGAAAGCAGCTATCAAATCTCCCCTCAGTCTTCTCTTCTGTAGACTAAAAAATTCCAGTTCCCTCAACTTCTCTTCATAAGTCATGTGATTCAGGCCCCTAATAATTTTTGTAGCCCGCCGCTAGACTCTTTCCAATTTTTCCACATCTTTCTTGTAGTGTGGGCCTCAAAACTGGACAGAGTACCCCAGATGAGGCCTCACCAATGTCGAATAGAGGGGAACGATCACCTCCCTTGTTCTGCTGGTAATGACCCTACTTATACAGCCCAAAATGCCTTCTTGGCAACAAGGGCACACTGTTGGCTCATGCCCAGCTTCTTGTCCACTGTAACCCCTAGGTCCTTTTCTGCAGAACTGCTGCCTAGCCATTTGGTTCCTAGTCTGTAGCAGTGCATGGGATTCTTCCGTCCGAAGTGCAGGACTCTGCACTTGTCCTTGTTGAAGCTCATCAAATTTCTTTTGGCCCAATCCTCTAATTTGTCTAGGTCCCTCTGTATCCTATCCCTACCCTCCAATATATCTGCCACTCCTCCTAGTTTCGTGTCATCTGCAAACTTGCTGAGGGTGCAGTCCACACCATCCTCTAGATCATTGCTAAAGATATTGAATAAAACCGGCCCCAGGGCCGACCGTTGGGGCACTCCGCTTGATACCGGCTGCCGACTAGACATGGAGCCATTGATCACTACCCATTGAACCTGATGATCCAGTCAGCTTTCTATCCACCTTATGGTCCATTCTTCCAGCCCATATGCCTTTAACTTGCTGGCAAGGATACTGTGGGAGACCATACCAGAAGCTTTGCTTAAGTCAAGGAATAGCACATCCACTGCTTTCCCCTCATCCACAGAGCCAGTTATCTCATCATAGAAGGCAGTTAGGTTAATCAGGCATGACTTGCCCTTGGTGAATCCATGCTGACTGTTCCTGATCACTTTCCTCTCCTCTAAGTGCTTCAGAATTGATGCCTTAAGGACCTGCTCCATGATTCTTCCAGGGATTGAGGTGAGGCTGACTGGCCTGTAGTTAATGTATTTTCTTATTTTGTTACTAACTCTACAGAGAAAGAGAGACCCCATCAGGACTCTTGGGTTCTTTGTCAGTTCTAGGAGGGATGTAGGGTCTAGTAGGTTATGGCAGGTGACAGATATATCTGAGAGTCTGTAGAAGAACATCAGAAAAGCCATAGTGGGGCAGACCAATGGTCCATCTAGTCCAGTATCCTGTATTCCAACAGTGGCCAATGCCAAGTGCTTCAGAGGGAATGACCAGAACAGGGTAATCAATTGATTCATGCCCTGTCCCTCACTCCCAGGTTCTGGCAAACAGCGGCAAGGGACATCTCTGCCCATCTTGGCTATTAGCCATCGGTGGACCTATCCTCCATGAACGTATCTGGTTCTTATTGGGCCCAAGTCATAGTTTCATCCTTTGCAACGTTCCCTGGAAAAAAGTTCCTCAGGTTAACTGTGAAGAAATACTTTTTTTGTTTTAAATCTGCTTCCTATTAATTTCATTGTGTGACCCTTAGTTATGTGTTTTAGGAAGGAGTAAATAACATTTTTGTATTCAATTTTTCAACACCAGTCATGATTTTATAGACCTATACCATATCACCCCTTAGTGCTCTGTTTTCAAAGCTGAAAAGTCCCAGTTTAATGTTGTCCTTCTCTGTACCTTTTCCACATCTTTTTTTGAGATGGGGTGACCAAATCTGCCTGCAGTATTCAATATGTTGGCATACCATGGATTTATATAGATGCTATAGTAAGATGAGGCCCTGAAAGATAAACTCTTGTATCAGAGGCCCGGTATGAGGCCTACGGCCTGAACTAAAGAAATGGTCAAGACTTTGCTAACATAAAGCAAAGTTAAACTGTGAGCAAGAGACAGGCCCTGCTCACAGACTCTGGCAAGGAAAGGGGTGATGTTGCAAAAATACACATCCCTAAAAGGTACCAGAACTCTCCCATACTTGCACGTTCCACACAGCTAACAAGGAACAGGCTGACCCATCCTAACGATACAGAAAAGGGTTATATGATGGATATTATTGGAGCTGTTTTGTTTGAACCAACATGTGCAAGGTGAGAGGCGGCACCTTACTGCGTAGAGGGGTTGCACTTTTCTACGTGGAGGGGTTGCCCCTCAGTACATCGGGACTGATGTGTAACTTGTTTGTACCTGTGCATAAGAATACATCCCTGGGGCAGTGTGTTTGTCCAGCCTCGAGGGCAGTGGAATGTCCATTGTCAGGAAGCACATATGTACTAGCTAACTGAGAGTAACTGCAGACATCTGATCCAGACAGCTAGCGACTGTGCTTCGTTTGGCAACAAACCTGGCCAGGTGCCTTTGGGCATCTGATGATATTGGTATGGTGCTCTGCTCTGTTCAAGGTTGATAACAGTTGGCTGCATTCCCTCTCTGTGCTGCTACAGTTCTGCGCCGGTAGCTGACATAGCAGACCCCAAGAGAACCCCCTATGACCACAGACTCCGATAAGGTACGAAGGCACCTTGCCAGATTTATTGTAAAATGAAACACAGTAATAGTTTCCAGCAGACTCTACAGGACATACTACGAATATGTGCCTCCTGACAATGGACACAGCTTAGTTAGTGATGGGACACTCCACTGTCCCCTATGCTAGACAAAGTCACCGCCTCAGGGATGTATTCTTAGACACACGTATATATCTCATGCCTAGTACACTAGACATCTTTGCCAAGTACCGGACAGTGAACTTTTGAGCATCTTCTTTAATCCCTGGCCTGACTTTGGATAACAGCCTCTTGATCAGGACTTAGACCTTGCAGCAAGCCCAGTGCTGTAGGCTCTCTCGCTCTCTCTACCACACTGGCCAGTCCTAGGGGAAGACCTTATACACTTTAAGGTCAGAAGGGACCATTATGATCATCTAGTCTGACCTCCTGCACAACGCAGGCCACAGAATTTTATCCACCCATTCCTGCAATAAAGCTCTCACCTATATCTGAACTATTGAAGTCCTAAAATCATGGTTTAAGGACTTCAAGGTGCAGAGAATCCTCCAGCAAGTGACCCATGCACCATGCTGTAGAGGAAAGCGAAAAACCTCCAGGACCTTCTGCCAGTCTGCCCTGGAGGAAAATTCCTTCTCGACCCCAAATATAGCGATCAGCTGAACCCTGAGCATATGGGCAAGACTCACCAGCCAGACACCCAGGAAAGAATTTTCTGTAGTAAATGCCTGTTAGTAGCCAGCATGGCTGTCATCTTAATCCTCACCATGTTGTGCTGTTTCATTCAATGCGTTCCTTCCCTTGTTAACCTACTCAGGTCTACCGATAGGAAAATCTCACAACAAGTGACCCTCCGAGATATTCGGAAAATAGAAGAGGCCATTCGAAGCCATAGTGAACACAAGCTTTGAGAAAGTTGTGTTCAAAGTGGGGAACTGGTGTGGAAAATTACTTGACTAGAGAAATGTGAGCAAAGAAAATACTACTGTACTATTGACCTCACCCACTCTTGACCTTCCCCTGTCTTAATTTATAGAGATAGCAATTACTGAACCTCCTTTGTCCTGTTTCACAGCTGTGGTATTATTTCATCTCCCAGACCTTGTTTATAGTCTTGTAAGAAATTTAGAACTTTTTGACCTAGCCTTGTAAACATTTTCTTATCCTGTATAGGGCCCCTTGTTTTTAAGTAAAGAGTAAGGGACTATTGTGTAGGATTATATTGATGTCATATGTAATCAATGACCAATAGAAGTGTCTTTCTTTGTTATACTAAAAGGTATAAAAACCCATGTACTGCGGTACAGGGGTATTCCCTTCTTGCTTTTGCTTGACTGGAATCCTGCTATAGCAGAAATAAAGATCACCCTACTGGGGTGCCTTTGTCTTTTACTTCAGTCTAGTTCGTTTTATTCCCACCTGGGAATGGTCCTGGAAACCCCGAGGAGGGGGGTTTTCCACCACAGTGTGAAACAGGCTGAAGACAAGCCTATCTGGGCTTCTGTGTTCTTTATTCAGCTTCAGGAGTAAACAGTAATTAAGGGACCTTCCAATGGGATGTGAGATCTCTGGGACTCTGGGCTGAGTCAGAGAGGAATTGGCTGCTCTGTGCATTTGTGTATATTTAAAAATGATACTTAAGAAGCAGGAAAATTAGGGATAACGATTAAAACTCCATAGGGTCTGATACCCTGTAGAGTCCCAGGCAGGATGGGTAGAGAGTAGACAGACAGATCGATAGAAAGATGTCTGAGGGGAAACACCAGCACTTTCTGCAGACACACAGGGCTGTTACTAAGGGATCAGAGATCAGTAATCCTCACCAATAACTATAATCATACTGATGAAGGCATGCATCTGACAAAGTGGGTATTCACCCACAAAATCTTATGCTCCACTATGTCTGTTTGTCTACAAGGTGCCACAGGACTCTGTCGCTTTTATAATCATACTGTTCGGCACCTTTCATTGAAGGATGTTCAAAACAGCTAGCAACGGAAAGTCACTATGACCATAGCCCCATTAAACAGATCGGTAAACTGAGGCACAGGGAGATTTTTTTTTTTGGCCAAGATCACAGAGAGATTAGGTGGCAGGATGACAGAGAGAATCCAGGCGTCCTGACTTCCCTGACATAACCATCCCTCTGTCACACCAAAAGGGAAATGGACTCCAGCTCTGGCAGGGGCTGTTCATTGGGTGGGATGCAGAGGAAAGACTGGAAGAGGGAGCCTTCGCCTTCGCCGTCATCTCATGGTGAATCAGAGGTTCTCAGAACTAACTGGAGTTTGTGGGCTCCCCACTCCTGTGAGGTGTGAACTCTGGGACTCCAATTCCACTCCCACTCAGAAACCTGCCAATGCCTCTGTGACACACTGTACCTCAGCGGAACACCCTGCATCCCCATGTGCATTCTTATCATGATTGTGTGGTACCCAGTGCAAAGTTTGTGATGTTGTGTGTCAGTGGCACTCTACAGTGAAACTTTCAGCTTATGAATGTTTTGCTCTTTTGCACTACCAAAGGCTCTTCACATTTCTATAGTGTGTGTAATAACCAGCTCCAGACTACAGACGTTATAACACTACAGAATTATAACAGCACAAATGCACTGCTGCAGCGGTGCCTCTGCAAGGTCTGCTGTGTAGCCGCTCTCTGCTGGCAGGATAGAGCCCCCTCCATCATGATTAAACCAGCCCTACTGTGCGGCAGTAGCTGTGTCGGCGGGAGAGCGTCTCCTGCCCACATGGCAATGTCCACACCGGCACTTTTGTCAGTCAACAGTGTCTTTTATTCACAACGCTCATCAAGAATAGTTATCCTGACAAAGGGGCTACTGTAGACAAAGCCTGAGTTGCACACTAGTAAAGACGTTCGCTGCCTCAAGTCCTGCAATGTTTAAGAAGATTGCAATTTTCTGCTGGCCTCTTTTCTCACCAAACCCACCTGCTTGCATAAATATATCTCTAAATTCTGCCTGAATCTCTACCTGGAGTCTGCTGCATTACCTGTGGGTTTCAAGCCCTTGTGGGATTTCAGTTGTTCCATCTCCAGGATGGATCCTTCATTCCTTTACCGCAGCCCTGTGTAATGATGCTTCCTTTGGTGGGAAACAACTGAGAGTATCAATTCAGGATCAATTGCTTAGAGTAGGGCAGTCACAGCCCCAGGCTGATGGTGTTCCAGCTCTAAGGCAAACCTTAGCTAAACAGAGAGGACATTGGTTTTACCCCACTGGCTGACTGGAAGTCATAGAAGCAATTTCCTTAGACACTCCAGTATCACCACCACCACCACCGTTCCTTATGGGGATCAATGCTTATGAAAACCAATACCCCAGTAAAAGAAAAATGGTTCTCCTGATCCCAATGGACCAATCCCCATCCCAGATCAATAAACAAGTCAACTCTTACCCACAAATCACGCTGTTGCCAATCCTTTAGAATCTAAAATCTAAAGCTTTATTCATAAAAAGAAAGAAATAGAGATGAGAACTAAAATTGGACAAATAGACTCAATTACATATAGTGATGGCAAAGCTCTAGGTTCAGGCTTGTTGCAGTGATAGAATAAACTGCAGGCTGAAATCAAGTCTCTTGCGTATATCCACAGCTGGGATGGGTTATTCAATCATTTGTTCAGAGCTTCAGGTTGTAGCAAGGTTCTTCCAGAAGTAAGCAGCAGGATGGAAGACAAAATGGAGGAGATGCAGCTCTCCTGTCTAGTCTCTTGCCTTGTGGCTTGTGCTTTCTTTGTTCTAACCACAATCTGTCCAGAACATGACCTCCATGCCTTGCTGAGTCACAAGGTGTATCTACCTTTTCTCCATGAGTCAGCAGGAACAGGTGTATCCGCCATGGGTCAGCAGGAACAGGTGTATCTGCCTTTTCTCTATGGGTCAGCAGGATGGAAGACAAAATGGAGGAGATGCAGCTGCCCTTTCTAGTCTCTTACTATGTGACTTGTGCTTTCTTTGTTCTAACCACAATCTGTCCAGCACATGACCTCCATGCCTTGCTGAGTCACAAGGTGTATCTGCCTTTTCTCCATGGGTCGGTTGTGCAGCTGATGGTCCTTAATGGGCCACCAAGCAGATCTAGGCAATGCTGATGCCAAATTGCCTGGGGTGTCACTTAGAAGCATGGCGAAAGTTTGAACTACAGACAGTATAGAGCCAGTATTCAGAACTTCAACTACACAAAATGATACACACCTACAGATTGCATAATGATAGCCAAAAAATGAAACCTTGTCTTAGACACCTTATTTGACCCCCTTTATACAAGATTTGGTGCCACTATAGGACCTTGGTTGCAACAATGGTCTCTACAGTCACTGTTCATATCAATAACATCACACCCTGTTATCTCAGTCCTCTCCTCTAGTCTCCCTCCTGGTACCAGGGGTTATCCTGGGAATTCATAAGAAGGAGGCACAGTCTGCACCCAAAGAAGGGAGGTGTGAGTAGAAATAAAGCAGGGTTACAAAAGCTAACGGAGAGCAACAAACTCCCAGTTGTGTGTCTGGTCCGATCACCACTCAATGGCCTGTTCTGTTAGCCTCAATCTAGTTCTCTTGAACATGTGCTCTGCTCTTAAAGGCCAAGGACACATTACTAACAGCCAGGGCAGGGCTCTGTATTTCAGCTGTCGCATACCCACCCAGCAGCCTATGTCACCACCCATTCTTAGTACTGTTATAAAATCATAAACTATCAGGGTTGGGAGGGACCTCAGGAGGTCATTTGGTCCAACCCTGGCTCAAAGCAGAACCAACTAAATCATCCCAGCGAGGGCTTTGTCAGGTCTGATCTTAGAAACCCCTAAGGAAGGAGAATCCACCACCTCCCTAGGTAACCCATTCCAGTGCTTCACCACACTCCCAGTGAAAAAGTTTTTCCTAATATCCAACCTAAACCTCCCCAACTGCAATTTGAGACCATTGCTCCTTGTTCTGTCATCTGCTACCACTGAGAACAGCTGAGCTCCATCTTCTTTGGAACCCCCTTTCAGGTAGCTTAAAGCAGCTATCAAATCCCCCTTCATAATTCCTTTCTGCAGACTAAATAATCCCCGTTCCCTCAGCCTCTCCTCGTAAATCATGTGCTCCAGTCCCCTAATCATTTTTGTTGCCCTCTGCTGGACTCTTATCTAATTTTTCCACATACTTCCTGTAGTGTGGGGCCCAAAACTAGACAAAAATGTTCCCCCCATCTTCCCACCTACCCACTTTCTGGTTTGTTACTCACAGTAGCTGTGTCCTATCTGAATTTGACTTTTAAGCTCCCTTGGGCAGGGTCTGTTTCTCCTTCTGTGTTTGCAAAGGATCCAGCAAAAGGGGCCCTGAACTGAAGCGGGGCCTCTGGATTCTTCCACAACACAAATAATGATCATAAATAATCAACACACTAGAGGAGGCGAATCAGGGCCTCTCCCTTCCCTTTGCCCTCAGCTACAGATGAAGGTCAAACCATGCCTGCCAGCTACAGGGTATTAGTAACTTGAACACAGGTGTACACAACGCTGCTTGGCAGGAGAATTTCTTCAGTCTCATTTCAGTGCTTAACAACCCAGGTGCTCCACACTGGAGAAATACTCCTGATCAGCTGATGAGCAGGCAGAAATTTCAGCTGTGGGAATCCAAGCACCCTCCAGCCGGGACACTGCTGGAAACACTGACTGATCCTGGAACATTAGATTTCAGTATCACCTGGGAGAGACTGGAAGGAAATGAACCGAGAGGGAGAGAACAAATCCATTGCAAACAGTACTCCAGTCTGTAACCCAGGCCAGAACACCACTGGAATTGCAGTTAGCAAGGGATGTGAAGGGTAACAAGATGGGTTTCTGCAGGTATGTTAGTGTGACGATGCTGTTCCTGGTGGGATGCAAATGAGAGTGCCAAGTCAGGACAAATTGTTCCAAACAGGACATTTACAGTCCAAAGCTGGGGTTTCTCCACCCTAAAGGCAAACCAAACCAGCCAAAGAGAAAAGACTTTGGTTTCGTCCCACTGGCTAGCCGCAAGTCACACATGCAATTCCCTTAGACACTCCCGCTTCCCAGTATCACCACCAGCAGCCACCTGTCCTGGGGACAAATGGTTATGAAAACCAATACCCCAAATAAAAGAAAATGGTTTTGCCCAATTCCAAAGAATCAGGCCCCAGACCCAGGTCAATATACAAATCAGATCTTACCTACAAATCACGCTGTTGCCAATCCTTCAGAATCTAAAATCTAAAGGGTTTTTGTAACAGGAAAAAGAAATAGGTAAGGGTTACAAATGGTTAAAAGAAATCAATTACATGCAGTAATGGCCAATCTCTTGGCTCAGGCTTGCATCAGTGGTAGAATAAACTGCAGGTTCAAATCAAAGTCTCTGGAATACATCCCCTACAGGGGTGGGTCAAACAGTCCTTTGTTCAGAGCTTCCATGTGTAGCAAAGTTCCATCCACAGGTAGGAGCAAGGCTGGAGACTGAAGACAAGATGGAGAGATCGCTCCCTGGTTTTTATAGTTTTCCCCAGGTGCAGGAATTCTCTTTGTCTTTTGCTGTGGAAACTTACAGCAAAATGGAGTATTGAGTCACATGGGCAATCCCTGCCCCCTCGCTAAGACACAGGATGTGTCCGCCCTCTCTTAATGGGTCAGTTGTGTAGCTGATGGTTCTTCGTGCGCCATCAAGCAGGCCAGGCAGAACTAACACCCCGGAGCAAAGCATAATATTTGGAAAAACAGACAGTACAGAGCCAATATTCATAACTTCAACTACAAAAATGATACACACATACAGATAGCATAATCATAATCAGCAAACCATAACCTGGTCGAGGACTCCTTTTATCACCCCCTTTACATAAGATTTGGTGCCCCTACAGGACCTTGGTTGCACCAGAGATCTATATGATCTCAGATAATTTTAGTAACGTGACAGTTAGCAACAAGGAAAAGGTCAGGGAAAGTGTTGGACCCTTAAGAACTGGGGAGACAACCTAGTGACAGATGACGTAGAAAAAGCTGAAATACTCAATGCTTTTTTTGCCTCCGTCTTCAGAGACAAGGGCAGCTCCCAAACTGCTACACTGGGCAATAGAATGAGGGGAAGGGTCACCAACCCTCAATTATGAAAGAACACGTTAAGGATTATTTAGGAAAGTTGGATGTGCAAAAGTCCATGGGTTCAGATCTTATTCACCCAAGGTGCTGAGGGAATTGGCTGATGTTTTTGCAGAGCCATTGGCCGTTATCCCTGGCTGGGATGATTTAGTGGGTGTTGGTCTCCGCTTTGACCTCCTGAGGTCTCTTCCAACCCTAATATTCCATGCTTCTATGATTCTAAGAGAAGGCTGAAAACTGAGCTGCGGAGAAAACTGTTGTTGTGGTTTTCAACTGTTTCATTAATAAATTCCTCCTGTTTAAGAAAACCTCTAATTCCACTGATCATGACACACAAATAGTCTCACCACATCTAACACAACACAGAGAAGAACTGCCATTTCCTGGCCAGAGCAATGGTGCCGAAGTGTGTGTGTGAGGAATCCCAATTCCGATAACACGGGGATAACGCCATCTCGCAGCCCAGCTAAGGAAGTTCTAGATGTAGTGATCAAAAGCATCAGGCAGAGCGAATGTTCAAATCCGCTTCACTGTTCAACTCCAGCCCCTGGGCAATGGGTGCCCTGTAGTTCCAGATATGGTGCCGTGTACATGTGTATTTAGCCAGCTAATGGTAAATATGCCATTTATCTCCCTCCCTGTGAGCCACCAACGCCACCCCGGCCTCTCCCCAGCATCCCACCTTCACAGCTAACCCAGGGGTTTATCCTTCTGCCTCTCTCAGCTCTTGTCCTTCTAGCTTCAAAGCTGATCCCGTACCCTGCCCCCGAGGCCTGGCTTACACCAAAGGTCTCCCAGACCACCTCTATTGCAGGGGCCCTGCCTGTTACAGGCTCCCAGCTGGGAGGAACAGAGGGGAAACAAAAGCTAAAGAAATAAGCCACACAGTGGTCTCTTCCCTCAGGACTTTGTAGCTGAGCTTTAGGGCCCACAATCCATATCATGTACAATCTCACCCACCTGCCACACAACCCAGCTCCCAACTGTCAGCTTCTTTTATATGGATTCCTGGCTTCCCTCTCCACTTCTCATTCACCTGTCGGCCCCAGAGACCAGAGGAGCCGAGAGGCGGTGGGGTGGGGGGGAAGGCAAGGGAGTTTGAGATGATCAAGAACGTATATGGGGTTGAGGAGAAGAGGAGTGAGCAACAGGGTTGTGAATCTGGGAAAAGTGGCAGAACAGAGGTGGGGCCATAGGGAAGAGGGGAAAAGGGAGCAGGGACTTGTGGGAATACTTGGGACAGGGGGAGGGATCTTTTGGAAAGAGGTGGGGCTGGGGGCAGGACCTTGGGAAATAGGCGGAGAAGGGCACGTGGCCTCAGCGATTCAGTTACCAGCCATTAGACAGGTTGCAATCCTGTAAGTTAGTTATGTGTATAGAGACCGATTCCTCAGTTTGTTATGTTGACACAGCGCAGTAGAGCCAGGAAAGGATTTAATGTCACTTTGACTCTCCAGTCAGTGATTGAGGGAAGTGGGCCCAGCAGAATGTCACCAGCCAGCTCTGCATGGAGCTCGGTCTGAAAGCCAGAGAACCAGGAGAAAACTTTAGGCCCCTTCAGGAGTAAAGAGCCGGAGCAGCCTGCTCCGGATCTGTTTGGTCCTCACCCCATAGATGATGGGGTTTAGTGTGGGTGGCATCAAGCTGTACATGTTGGCAATGAGAACATGGAAATGCCCAGGCACAGTCTCGGCAAACCGGTACATGAGGGAGATGAAGAGCCCTGGGATGTAAAAAGCTAAAATGACAAAGAGGTGGGAGCTGCAGGTCCCAAAAGTCTTGAGCCGGGCGTCCTTTGTGGGGAGGTTGAAGATGGCCCTGAGGATCTGGCTATAGGACACGGTGATAAAAATCCCATCCAGACCCATCACCCCGAATAGCACAAAGAGGCCATAATAACTACTGACACGCGTGTCAGCACAGGCCAGATTCAATATGGCAGTGTGTGTACAGTATGGCTGGGGGATGATGTTTGCTCTGCAATATGGCCACTGCCATGCCAATAAGGGAAAGGGCAGTACGACCACACAGCCACGCAGCACCACGGCCAGGCCAATCTTGGCTACCACAGGGTTTGTCAGGATGGTGGAATGTCTCAGCGGATGGCAGATGGCCACATAGCGATCCAAAGCCATGGCCATGAGGATCCCAGACTCCATCTCTAAGCAGCAGCTAAGGAAGTACATCTGGGTGAGGCAGGTACTGAAATTGATCTCCCTGGAGTTGAACCAGAAGATGCTCAGCATTTTGGGTAGGACGGATGTAGTCAGGACAAGATCGGTGACGGCCAGCATGCAGAGGAAATAGTACATGGGCTCATGGAGGCTCAGCTCCATCTTCACAATGAACAGGATGGTGAAGTTCCCCAAGAGGGCTATGGTGTACATGGTGCAGAAGGGGATGGAGATCCAGACATGGGCTGCCTCCAAGCCAGGAATGCCCAGCAGAATGAAGGTGGAGGGGTTGGTGAGGTGAGTTGTGTTGGAATCTGTCATGGAGGAGGGGAGAAGGTGTCCAACTCTGAGGCAGAACGGTGTCTCCTGCATGTACCGTACGTTCCCCTGATTGCCTGTATGTGCCCAGGCTCTACGGTGATGGTCGCAGTGCAAATGCCTGGATGGAGAGACAATGTTAATTTGAGACACTCAATGTATCACAGGACGCTGTTCTCATGAGTGAAGCAGCTTGGTTACTCTTCACACACTGAAAAAATGACATTTCCAATATTCAGGTAAATGAATTGTGAACACATAACTCTACTAATGTCAGTTCCATATTTTATAGTGCTCTCTGCCTCAATAATTCCTGTACATCATGGCATGGGAAAACTTAATAGGCACCAGCAGGAAACAGGAGTGTGGATACTGGTTATACATCATCGATCCATAATTCAGTGAAACGTAGGCCAGAGATCCCATGTTGTAGGGGGTTCTCCATTCCCTCAGTTGCTCAAAATCTGTGAGTGGAAAAATACCCGCAAAGTTTTGAGAAAACAGGTACCAGAGGGTAACATCTTAATTAGAAGACACCTCAGGGGAGAGACCTGGGCGTCATGATAGCGGGTTGATGGAAAGACCTGCTCATTAACATCAGTGGCCAAAACAAAGACAATGTTCGGATGCCTAAGGAATGGGACGGAGAATACTCTGCTCTGGACATGCACTCAGTTTTGGTCACTCAGTCTGTATCCAGTGTACAGCCGATAGAAATGGGATTTCTGAGACAGGCTATGAGAGTTGGGGAGGCTGCCATCGGTGGACTGAAAAGTCTGAAATTATTTAAGTTTAGAGAAGAGACAAAGAAGGGGGATTATGATAGACCAGAGGAAAATAAAGTTTGGAACTGATCACGTTAAAAGGACAAATAGAGAACAGTTCCCAACCGGTAATATCTATAGACACGTCCTGTTTCAAAAGGGTTAATTCTCCTAAGCTAAAGCAAATTATCAACAAAATTGATTGGGAGGAAACATTTTGAGAGAAAAATGTGAATGAGAAATGGGTAATCATTGACCCATAAATGAATTGTTTATTATGTAGCTAAGAAGCCACAATTCCACTGTCAAGAGTGTGAACAACTTTGGCTAAAAACTCTATTCAGTGGCAAAATGAAGGTAGCAGACGGGGAAAAAGCAAAAAATATATATACACACACACACAAATAACGGGCTCTGTAAACTAGTGGAGAAAAGCAAAGCAAGGTCCAATGGCTGGAAGATGAAGCCAGACAAATACCAGTTGGAAATTAGAACCATTTTTTTAGCCCTGCAGGTGATTAACATTTGGAACAACCTGCAAAGGGAAGTGGTGGATTCTCCAACTCTGCACATCTGCAGATCCAGGCTGGATTTTTTTTTCTGGAAGATCTGCTTGAGGACTTGTCTCCACTTAAAATGCTACAGTGGCACTGCCTTAGTGCTCTAGTGTGGACACAACTTATATCAGTGGCAGGGGTTCTCGTGTCAGCGTAGGTAATCCACCTCCTCAAGAGGTATTAGCAATATGTATCGAAAAATTCTTCCATTGACCCCATGCCAACTATATCAGGGCTGGGTTGATATAGCTACATCTCTAAAGGGTGTGGATTTTTTTTGCTTTTGCAAAAAAAAGCAAATGTAATTTTTGGATGCATTAGGAGAGGCATAGGATACAAGTCAAAGGAGGTGATAGTATCCCTGCACTGGGTGCTGGTTAGGCCGCAGTTGGAGTACTGTGTCTAATTATGGTCACCAATGTATAGGAAGGATGTAGAGAAACTGGAAATGACCAGAGGCAAGCAACAAAAATGCTGCAAGGAATGGAATTGAGGCCATAGGAGCAAAGACTGGGTATGTTTACTTTGGAAAAGAGGCAATTCAGGGGGACATGGCAGGAGTCTTCCAGGATTTCAACAATTTCCACCCCACCATCAACCTCAGCCTGGACCAGTCCACACAAGAGATCCACTTCCTGGACACTACAGTGATGATAAGTGATGGTCACATAAACACCACCCTATATTGGAAGCCTACTGATCACTAGGTGTACCTACATGCCTCCAGCTTCTATCCAGGACACATCACACGATCTATTGTCTACAGCCAAGCTCTAAGATACACCCACATTTGCTCTAATCCCTCAGACAGAGACAAACACCTACAGGATCTCTGTCAAGCATTTTTAAAACCACAATACCAACCCGGGGAAGTGAAGAAACAGATTGACAAAGCCAGATGGGTACCCAGAAGTCACCTCCTAAAGGACAAGCCCAACAAAGAACGTAACAGAATGCTACTAGCTGTCACCTACAGCCCCCAACTAAAGCCCCTCCAGTGCATCAGCAAGGATCTACAACCTATCCCGAAGGACTATCCCTCACTCTCCACTAACACTAACCCAGGGACCAATCCCTGCAACAAACCCCGATGCCAACTCTGTCCACATATCTAATCAAGGGACACCATCATAGGACCTAATCACATCATCCACACCATCAGGGGCTCATTCACCTGCACATCTACCAATGTGTGATATATGCCATCATCTGCCAACAGTGCCCCTCTGCCTTGTGCACTGGCGAAAACGGACAGTCTCTACACAAAAGAATAAATAGAAATAAATCAGAAGTTAAGAACTGTAACATTCAGAAACCAGTAGGAGAACATTTCAATGTCCCCAGTCACTCAATAACAGACTTAAAAGTGGCAATTCTTCAACAACAAAAATTAAAACAGACTCCAACGAGAAACTGCACAATAGAATTAATTTGCAAACTGGACACCATTAAATTAGACCTGAATAAAGACAGGGAGTGGATAGGTCACTACAAAAACTAATTTTCCCTCTGCTGATACTCATACCTTCTTGTCAACTGGTGGAAATGTTCCACCTTGATTGCATTGGCCTCGTTAGCACTACAAAAGTTATTTACCCTCACTTGGTATTCACCCCTTCTTGTCAGCTTTTGAGAATAGTTCACATCCACCTCAAATGAATTGGCTGATTAGCAATGACACCACAACTTGGTAGGACAACTCCCATCTTTTCATGTGTTAGTATACATAATCTGCTTACTGTATTTTCCACTCCATGCATCTGATGAAATGGCTTTTAGCCAATGAAAGCTTATGCCCAAATACATTTGTTAGTCTCTAAGGTGCCACAAGCACTCCTTGTTTTTACTGATACAGACTAACTTGGCTACCACTCTGAAACAAAGAAGATGGAGAAAAGTTGTTCCCTCTTGCCACAGAGAGTAGGAGAAGAGGCAATGGGTTCAAACTACAGCATAGCAGATTTAGATTAAATCTCAGGATAAACTGCCTAACAATGGAGGACAATGGAACAGATGCCTACGGAAATACGGGGGGCTTCTTTACTGCAGGTTTTCTAAAGGAGGCTGGACAGTCATCTGTCCTGGATGTCTTAGACACAACAAATCTTGCATCTTGGCAGAGGGGTAGATAAGCTATCGCTTGCAGTTCCTTCTCACCCTGTGGCTCTATGATTCTGTGCTATAAAATGACAGTGTTGACCAGGTCTGAGTCAAACACAAGAGATTCACTAATGGATGGGCCATTGTAGGTAGTGTTGGTGGCACCACCGCTAGTTAAGGCTATCTGACACCTTCCTTTAGGAGACCTCATTTTCAGTTGCTTATAAGTTTGCCAAACTTTCCACATTTGAATTGAAATTTCCCTTGCTCGGTGTCTGCTTCTGCCTGAATTGTTTTTTTGAGTGACCAACGTAATGTTTGAGCCAACTTCTCAAATGAAGCTGGGAAAAAAGCTGTGTTGCCCATGTTGAAACATTCTTAGAATTGTTCCAGTGAGGACCTCAAAGCACCTCCATGGAGAAAAAAGTCAGATAACAGACCCCCATTCCCCATTAACAACCAGAGCCCTGAAATGCAAGATGGGGAGGTGACAGAGTCTCTTCATTAACACAAAGTTGGCTCCTGAGGCTTTACTCAGTTCTTACTGCAACAGGGGTTTTGCCTCAGTGAAGCCTGGATAAACTATGGGGCAGGGCTGCAGAATTTGGCCTTGACTTGTCCATCTACTAACACCTTTCATCCTGAAGGATCCACTGTGCCACTGAAATGCAGCCTCCTTGGGGCTGGAGGCCATCAGCCCAGGAGGGCACAGCAAAGAGGGACATTTTAACCCTTGATACTGAAAAAAACTCTTTCCCTGTGGAGTCCTTGGGCCGTGGGATGTTTAATGGCTGTGCAGAGCAGAAAGGACCTACAGGCCCATTCTCTATCCCCTCATGTCCACTTTGCAGTGGGTTTCTCGAGCAGATGAGTTCCTCATCAAGAAGTGGGTACCTGTGAATCCTGAGATGGAAGCATCTTCCCTGGGAATCCCCGTCAGGTAGCCGTGTCCCACACCTCTCTCATGCCAGCGTCTGCAGCAGCTTCCCACACCAAGATCCGACATAGGAGTATGCACAGTTTATAATAGAGCTCTGTGCAGACCCAGAGGGGTTCGCTCAGCCTCTAGGGGAGAAGCAACATCTGAATGCAAAGAGGCTTCCGACAAGCCTGTCTGGGCTTCCGTGTTCTTTATTCAGCTTCAGGAGTAAACAGTAATTAAGGGACCTTCCAAAGGGACATGCGATCTCTGGGGCTCTGGGCTGAGTCAGAGAGGAATTGGCTGCTCTGGGCATTTGTGTATATTTGAAAATTATAGTTGATAAGTAGGAAAACAAGGGATAATGCTTAAAAGTCCACAGGGTCTGATACCCTGTAGAGTCCCAGGCAGGATGGGTAGAGAGTAATGGACAGATCGATAGAAAGATGCCTGAGGGGAGACATAGCCACTTTCTGCAGACACATGGGGCAGTCACTAAGGGATCACAGATCAGAAATTCTCACCAGCACCTATGATCATACCGTGCAGCATCTTTCATGAAAGACTGTTCAAAATACCTAGCAAAGGAAAGTCACTTTGACCATAGCCCCATTAAACAGATGGGTAAACTGAGGCATGGGGAGACATTATTTGGCCAAGGTTACATAGAGATTTACTGGCGGGATGACAGACAGAACCCAGGCATGCTGACTTCCATGCTGTACGCACGGTCTCTCTGTCACACCAAGAGCGGAATGGACTCCCGCTCTGGCAGGGATGATTTTGTTGGGTGTGATGCAGAGGAAAGGCTGGAAGAGGGAGTCTGACCTTTCATCAACCTCTGAAGGTGAATCTGAGGTTTTCAGAACTAGCTGGAGATTGTGAGCTCCCCATCCCTGTGAGGTGTGAACTCCGGGACTCCACGTCTGCTCCCACTCAGAAACCTGCCAACGCATCACAGTCACTGGGGTCGATTCGGGGGAACAGACATAGTAAGAGCAACACCAATAAAGTGTTCCTGTGGATATAGAGCAGCCTGGGGCCTGACTTGGGGATAGAGGCCTCTTTCTTACCCCAAAGCTGCCGTGGAACAAGGAGGGTGGAGGTTTATGGGCAGGATAGAGACTGGAGTAGTGTTTACATTGGATTTGTTCCCTCCTTCTTGTTTCATTTCCTCCCAGTCTCTCACTGTCGGAATTGCAATCGAATATTCCAGCCTGAGTCAGTCTTTCCAGCAGTGCCCCAGCTGGAGGGCGCTTGGATTCCACAGCTGAACTCTCTGCCTGCTCCTCTGGCCCATTGGGGTATTTCCCCATTGCAGAGCTCCTGGGTTGTTAAGCACTGAAATAAGACTGAAGGAATTCTCCTGCCAAGGGCAACAAGAGTGTTGTGTCCACCTGTATTCAAGTTATGAACACGCTGTAGCTGGTCAGCATGGTTTGACCTTCCTCTGTAGCTAAAGGCAAAGGGCGGGGAGGCCCTGATTTGGCTGCATTACTATGTAGATTATTTCTGATCATTGTTTGTGTTGTGGAAGTCTCCAGAGGCCCCTCTCCAGTTCAGGGCCCCTTGTGCTGGGTGGGCCCTTTGCAAAACTGAAGGGGAAACAGACATAGTTTCACGGAGCTCATAAATCAAAGTAAGATGAGACACAGCTACTGTGTTATAAACCGGAACGCAGGTAGATGGGGAGATGGTCCTGCTTTGAGCAGGGTGTTGGGCCAATTGTCCTCCTGAGATCCTTTCCAAACCTGATAGTTTATGATTTTATAACAGCCCTCAGAATGGGTGGTGACATGGGCTGCTGGGTGGGTGTGAGACAGCTGAAATGCACAGCCCTGTCCTGGCTGTGAGAAGTATGTCCTAGGTCTTTAAGAGTAGGGCATATGTTAATGGGAATTAGCTTGGTGCTACTACTACAATGGGCCATTGAGGGGCAGCTGGGAAAGCATGGCTCATTCCAAAATAAGCTCTAGTCTGTGACATTAAATGGTGTACACGGGGATTCAAAACAAAGCACTGGTCAGCTCAGCTTTGTGATCATGGTGAAATGGAGGAATTGCATCATTTTACGTGAATGGTGCGGGGCTCAGCATTTGCACTTTGCTTTATAATTGGCTGTGCTGAATGAAGAGGCAAAGAATTCTATTAACACGCCATGAACCCCTGAAATTGCCACCTGCAGCTGAAATGCAACCTTGCATAACATTCAGAGGGGCACCTAATGGATTTGATGAAGTGGGTTCCAGCCCATAAAAGCTTAGGCCCAAATAACTATGTTAGTCTTTAAGTTACCATATCCTCATCCTTGCATAAATACACACCAGTCACACTAGGTTCTGTTGATTTGAATGTTAACTCTGCTTGTAAAATCAGGAAATGACTATATCCCCTGCTTTGTTTTTAATGTATTTTTTAGTTTATAAAAGCAATTTAGTAGGGACGGCAGAGGGGTTGTAACCCTCCACACAAACCATCCCAAAACGGACAGTGGACCCTTCTCCTCCCCTGCGTGGAATCTTCCAGCTCTCTGGGCCCCACTGTGTATGTGGACGTGATTTGGAGACACTGCATTGTGGCTTACATATATAAACAATGCTCAGCAAACCAGCTTCTGGTGGGAACCCCAGAGGGAAGGTGTTCTCCTGGCTGCGCCAATACATTCATTTCAATCCAAGCATGTTGTGACGTTGGAAAACCAGGTGCCAGCTCACGCCAAGGCCCCTAGACCTCACTGAGCACTGCCAGGCACACAGCTGGAAACCCGTCCGGCTCACCTGTGTGTTGATAATGTTAAAATAGATATTGGATTTATAAAAATATGTTTAGTGTTCACACTTTATGAAAAGCTTGTAAGTTGCTGCCTGCATTAATGCTAACATCTCGTACCCCAAAGTAACATGTGTAACTGTAACTATCAAAGTGTTTGCTATGAAACTGGAAAGTCCCATAGTCAGTGGAGAAGCTTTCCCAAGTGTGAAATACTAGCTTTCCCCAAGAGGTGTAATCTCCTGCCCAACAGTAGAAGGCCTATAGACACCAGAGACATGCCTGTGGACCATCAGAGGACAAAAGACTTTGTTGATTTCTCTCCACCGCCCCACACCCATGAAGAGGGGACTTGCAGGTGGAATCATCCCATCAGCTTGAACTCTGGGGAAAGGACTAAAAACCCCTACCGAGAAGCATCTGCCTCTCTTTGCACTGCTCGTATTCCGAGGGGGCAAAGATTTCTAAGCGTAAGCGAGGAATCCCCAGCTGCTTAGCTTGGGTTAGCCTTAATGGACACACCGAGCTTGTCTATTACAGCAGTGTCTATCTCCTTTTGGAACCTAGGACTATAACTCGCTGGTGTGCGTATGTTTACCTACTCTACACTTGTCAAGAATTCATGTCTTTTTCTTGGTTAATAAATCTTTACTTCATTGTAGAGGTGTCTCTGGTGTGAGAGCTAAGGGCCATTTGGGGTGAGTGACTGGTCCTTTGGGATTGGAAGTAACATAAATATTGTGATTTTTGGTGTAAGGGGCCATCGGTGGATTTATCTGGGTGGCAAGAGTACCCAGGTGACTGTCTGTGACTCCATGGTAAGGCTGTTGTAGTGCTTGAGGGCTTCACACTGAGAGCTGGTTGGTGAAATCCAAGTACAGAAGTCACAACAGCTTTGGGACGTGTGCCCTGCTCCTTAATAGTCTGCTCTGAGGTTGGTACTTGTGATCCTTAGCCATCCAGCTGGCCTGACACCCACTGTTTGTGCTTCAGTACAAACGATTGCCACGGGTTCAGAAGCACACAGCCCGCCCCCTCGCTACTCTACAGTCAGTGATTTGATCTGAAGTCTCACAAGATTTGATGTTTTTCCTCGTGCCCCAGTTCCTGGGATTAAGGGACAATCTCAGCTGTAAAGGACTTGGCGGTTCTCGGCCTTCTGGTTACAGAGGGAAGCTTGAAAACACACCCCGGGTGCCCCCAATGGCCTGGAACCCGGAAGACACAATGAGCCCCATTTTGTGAGGCTGTTAAGCGGATCTCATGATTTTTTGGGCTCTGACTCCTCCATTTTGAATGTTGAGGGTTGGCCCAGGATTAC
>ML679193.1:124572-141411 GCA_007922305.1 Dermatemys mawii
GGCTCTGACTCCTCCATTTTGAATGTTGAGGGTTGGCCCAGGATTACACGACGGAGCCTATTCCCACCCCCGCTCTGCCATTGCGGGGCCAGGCCCCTCCCCACAGGGCAGCCAGCGCACTGTGAATTGTCCTGCCCCGCGACACCCCGAGTACCCCAGGACTGGGCTCTGCTCTGGGGTGATCAGATAGAAAGTGTGAAAAAATCGGGACAGCTAATCATGTCCAGCTAAAGTCCAGTTCAGCGGTTCCCAATTGACAAGGAACCATGTGATATTCTTGCCTGCTGGTGTGATCAGAGACAGCTGCAGTTCCTCTCCGGGTAATGGAGGTTTCTGAGTTCCAATGACAATGATAACATAGGGGCATGGTTGTTCCCCAAACCGTGGAGAAAACCAGGGCTCCCCTGCACCTTTCACCACCCAGGAGGCTGTCCCTGGGTGTGTTTGTCCCATTCAAACTGATAGTGATGCTGCAGGGCCGGGGGTTGCTCCCATTCCCATAAAATCCAGTAATGTGGCACAGTGATTTTGCTTCCTGAGCTCCAGCTGGCAGGCACCTCCAGAGGCTCAAAGGGATCACAGTGACAACACAGAGCCTGGACAGCATCAGACTCCAGACACTTATGAACAGCAGGGTGCTAGTGCAGAAGTGGGATGTCATGGCTCGAATACAGGACCTGTGAGGGGGCAGAGAAGAGAGGAAAAGTTCCCACACTCCCTCTGTATATACTGGGAGAATCTGGGGTCAGTATTACAGGGTGAACATGAACTACGTGAGGGTGGCCATAATAAGTTGAGGACTTTTTGGCCTTTTCCTATCTCAACATCGGGGTTAGGCACTGACCATCCCACTCGATGCATATTTTCCAATGCCTCAAAGCTGTTCCTTCTTGCCGGCCGTGAAGAGTGGCTGACAGGATGGAGAAGACAGTCATTAGGGTCATCTGGTTTATCCTTCCATTCTTTGAGCTGTGAAGAGTGAAACCATTTCCTCGAGGGTTTTTCATTTTTCCCCTTCAGGATTTCTACCTGACCCACACTGGGGCTGGCCTGATTCACAGTAGAGCAGCGGCCATCCCAGGTGTGTGTAAAGAGCTGCTTAGCAGTGCGAGAGGCAGTGTTGGTTTTAGTAGGGATGACTTCCACCCTGGATCTTTCTAAAACAAAGTCAGTGAATTCACGCACAGTTGAAAAACTTTGGCAGCTAGAAACTGAACCAAATTCTTCAGCACCGACACTGTTGCTTGCTGCGGGCAATGATTCATTCTGAGCTAACTCAGTCAAGTCACTTCTACACCCTTCAGTTACAGCAAACTGCTTGCAAAAGTTAGCCTGAGGTTTTATTCCTTCAGGAGCACTTTTAGGCAACAATTCATTTTCTCTGGAAATTTGTCCTTTCCCTTTTCAGCTAGGAGTTGTTCTATAGAAACATCTTCCGGAGCATCTTTCTGGGTTCGAACTGAGTCCAGAATGACTTCATAAGGTGAGAGGCACATTGTGGCTGCTCCTCAGACAGAAGATTGGAAACACTCTCCCCAACAGATAAACTGCCATTCTTAAGGGTCACAAAGTTTGGAATTTCCTCCCTTTTATTTACTGACAAATGTTTGGAGATTGGGGTGGCTCTCTCCATGGCAAATCATTACACCCAGCAGACACAGGCTTAGGAACACTTCCTTCCTAGGGTTCAGCTGAGTCCAGAACCACATCTGGAACAACTGACAAATCCTCAGCCATCATAAACTGAGAGGTATCTTCTGCCTGCTCCACAGACAGAGCACGGGAGACATTTTCTCCCCCCGGCAGTTAAACTGCTTTTCTGACTAGACCAACAGTTTCAACTTCCCTCCCCATTGTCACAGGCCACATGGCTATTCACAGACAAACACTGGGAGGTTGGAATAGCTTTTTTAACAGGCAACTCACTGCTTCCGAGACAAACTGGGAGACAGTTTCTCCCTCATACTCTCTGAGCTGAACCTGTTTAGTGCTGTCTACTAGCAATTGGGCTAATGTCCCTGGGTTCCCCACTGTAGCCCTCACATTGGGTCTCCTCCATACATCATTCTGATGCCTTGTGATCTGCTGGGGAGGCCCATAGGGAAACGGTCACCGCTATTGATCGTTAGACTCCTAGAGCCTCCACTCAGAAGAGGGGGCAGGGATCTGGCTTTGAGAGACAGTGGGTGTAGGGGATGCACTCTGCACCCAGGCAGTGGGTTATGGGGGAGCGCCTTTCATTAACTCTATTCTCTGCATGACTTGAGACAAAGCATTAATCAGGATGCTGAGGGGCTGGCGATCATATTTTCCCATAAGCTCCCCTAAATTCACCAGATCCGTCCAAATCAAGTTCTTAAGGGTCTCCTTGGGTCGGCGCTGCCCAAGGTTGTGGGAAGTAGGGGGATTAGAATTGGGAGGGGGGCTGGCAGAGTGAGAACCATGTTTTGGGAATGTGAAGCCTGCATGGGCTCTGAGTAGTCTTTTTGCTGACGTGTCTTTTTAAGACACCAGTTTATCGCAGCAAATCTCCTGCCAGTTTGCTTTTTGCCACTAGTTCTCTCCACGTGCGGTGTTCTAAATCCACAGATCCCATGGTCATTTTTGTCTGAGAATTTAGTCCTGCATAAGTACTCTGCACTAATTGATGTCCCTGATATTGGAAAGTGACAATCCCATTCTCTTCTGTCTGGGGTAATGAATCAGAGAGGGCTGCCGGCATTTTCTTTCGAATTAGGTAAGCTTCTGGGGTCTCTCCTGGTTTCTGCTCTTCCATTATGTACAGTTTCTTAAGGGAAAACACAGGCAGTAATATTTTATCCATTCCCGGGTTCAGTGGCAGTCTGCTCCCAAGAATCTATGCCTAGGTCTAGAGCATCTGCATTACAAGGAGTGGCTCATAACTGAGCCAATTGGGTAAAGTCCATTTGCCAAACACGGGCCAGCCATGCAATGGCTACGTCATGGTTCAGTAGTCCCAGTCTCTCAGCAATAGCCTTGGCTTGACTGGGAGACCAACTTACTACGTCCGTGACCAGCTCTGTTGTGGGAAGATCTTCTCCCTTGTGGAAACAGGAGAAACATTATGCATTCGGGGCCAATCGGGTTGAATGGGTTTTTGGGGACAGCATCAGAGGGTAATTTTATTTCCTCAGGGGGCTCCAAATCACAATCCTCACTTAATCTTACAGCTGCTACCACCCCTTTATCGGCGCTAAGTTGAGCATTTAATTTACTAATCTTTGCGTCACACTCCTGATGGCCTGCTGCAGCTTTTGCTGCTCTGTATTCTTCTGCTGAGAAGCAGGTTGCTGCTCTTGCTTCTTCTAACAGAACTTTTGTCTGTGTTAACTCTTTCCTGTGCTGTTCTGCATTCCCGCTTGCCTTGTCTCTCTCCTCTCGTATATCTCTGAGTAGTCACCATTCTGAGCTTTTCTGCTGTCAGTTCACACCCGTCTGTCTCACATTTCTTCAAACGCTGTTGTAACTGCTTGTTCTCAAGCTCCAGTTCCTATCTTCCCTTTACCATTTCAATCATATCCAGACATGCATAAAATACTGCCCATACAGCCGTTGCATCCCTTGAACAACCATGTGCCTAAAGGTTGTGCAATATTGTTCAAATGTCAGACTAGCTTCGGTCGGGGGGATTCTCACCCTTAAAACACCCCCTTTCCAAGGGACATTTCCCCTTCTTCATTTCCTATGTCTCTAACCTGTTGGTTTGCTCTTGTCTCAAGTGAGCAGCAAAAAGGTCCTTTTCAGTCATCTCTGTTTTCTTATTTCACTAATGATCCCCACCAACAGTGTCACGTTACTGAAATAATCTGGGATCATATAGATTATTGGTGCAACCAAGGTCCTGTAGGGGCACCAAATGTTATGTAAAGGGATCAAATAAGGTGTCTAAGACTAGGTTATGGTTTTCTGATTATGATTATGCTATTGGTATGTGTGTAACATTTATGTAGTTAAAGTTATGAATGTCGGCTATATAATGTCTGTATCTCAAACTTATGCTGTGCTTCTGGGTGATATCCCCAACAAGTTGCTGTTAGCTCTGCCTGGCCTGCTTGATGGCCCAGTAAGAACCATCAGGTATACAATGGACTCACTGAGAGCTTGGAAAGCTCCAGTCCACATAAGAAGTCTACCAAAGGCCATGCAAGATAGCCTGTGGGTAATGGCTGCCACCTGAAAATCCCAAGTCATGCATAGTCATGTGATTTGCCAATGTGACTCCAGAACTCCATGGGGCTCTACTTTTCACAGCAGGAACAAAGAGTTTCTTGAACTTGGGAAAAACTATAAAAAGCTGCTGCAGCCCCTCCATCTTGTCTTCAGTCAGCTTTAGTCATCTTGTCTTCAGTCGTCATTCTTACTCTGGAAGAAATTTTGCTACACACAGAAGTCCTGAAACAAAGGACTGATGTGCGTGTTTGTACTCCAGAGACTTGATTTGATCCTGCAGTTTATTCTACCACTGATGCAAGCCTGAACCAAAAACTTTGCCATTACTGCCTGTAATTTATTTCTTTTAACCATTTCTAACCCTCACCTGTCTCTTTTTCCTTTTATAAATAAACTTTTAGATTTTAGATTCTAAGGGATTGGCAACAGCGTGATTTGTGGGTAAGATTTGATTTGTATATTGACCTGGGTCTGAGGACTGATTCTTTGGATTTGGGGAAACCGATTTCTTTTATTGGGGTATTGGTTTTCATAACCATTTATCCCCTGAAGGAGTGGCTGCTGGTGGTGATCCTGGGAAACTGGAGTGTCTAAGGGAATTGCTTGTGTGACTTGTGGCTAACCAGTGGGGTGAAACCTAAGTCTTTTTTCTTTGGATGGTTTAGTTTGCCTTAAAGGTAGAGAAACCCCAGCTTTGAGCTGTAAGTGCCCGATTGGAATCAATTTCTCCTGACTTGGCACTTTCAGTTGGGTTCCACTAGGAACAGCACAGTCACAAACAGTTCTTTCTAAAACCTTTATTGTTAGTGCACTTCTCTTAATTCTTTATTTCACAGTTCTACAGGTATTCTAAGCACGGCTCTTAACAGAAGGCTACCAAATAGTCTATGGGAGAGAGATCTTGCTAAAGGAGCTTGGTCTGAAAAAGAAAGAGCTCTTACTCTGGTCTGTGCCTCAGTTTCCCTACTCCACAGCAGCTACTCAACAATTACCTCATGATTAGGTCACATGCTGCCCACATTCTCTACCAATTTCTTACCAGACATGCCCGTTCTTTGGGGTATGCTCATTTTTTAGAGTTATTCTTCTGAGGACAGATGCTGTAATTCTATTAATGTGCTGCATATGTCACTTGTGTGTTCATATGGAGCTCTACTCCATCCTCCTGCAAGTCCCCTCCCATTGGAGCTATCCTGCACGACCTACATTCCCCAGGGCTTAGATGAACATGCGCATGCAGACACACTAACAGAGCAAGTCTGAGTGGACTAGATCAATGAGCACTTTCCAGCTTATCCCCTCATGTTTCCCTGTACTCGATGGGCTGGATTAAGCAGAACTTTCAAGCTGGTACGCTTGTGCACCCCTGGTATCAACAAGCTGGGTTGGACAGCATTTTCAGCTGCCCCCACTTTTGTGCCCCAAGTTTAGCACGTCCCTATCCCACTTTCACATTACATTATGTACTGGTAGTAACCCACTTGATAAGCAAACCCCACACTATTTAGGGGCACTACAGGGATCCTTAGCTTAGGTAAAAGGAAGCGTTGCTGAAGAGTAAATGGGGGAAACTAAAAACACAAAAGAGTAAAATTCAGAGAGAGAGAGAGAGAGAGAGAGAGAAGGAAGCAGCTGAACTATAAAAGTTATTTATTGAATAATAGTGATAATTACAGAAGGAGGGCTAAACAAACAGAACAGTTACATTTTAAAGGTTAGCACCTGAGGTAGAAAAGAAAACACAGAGGGATCTCACCAACTCCATGAGGCTTGAACTGGTCAGGGTTCCCAGGTGATGGTGGTAGCTCAGGGTCCTGAGTGCTGGAGACAGGCAGAGCCCCCAGCATGATCAGTCAGGAGACGGAATTGCAGTGGAATTGATTCAGAGTTTTGGTCTATACATCAGAACCCTGACTTGGGCACAGGTAGGGGGTTTTGTAGAGAAAATACAATAGTTCAAGGGAGAACAATAGATTTTTTTATGAGTAAACAGAGGATTTGAGGGTTTTCTTTAGACGAGACAATAGGAGCTGATCACTCTTGGCTATGGGTGGTGTTTTCTTCCAGAGAGCTCACTAGGCAACTTGGCTGCTTCAGTATTTTGGGATATCAGTCAAAGATCTATTACGAGAATTGGTATGAGTATTGTTGAGCAGGATGTGTGCAGGCGTAGGTTCATTAGCATCTGGAGCAGGGATTCCCATAATGTAGCGTGTCCCTGCTTTTCTGGTCCCAGAGTTCAGTGCGGTTCTTCGTTCCTCATCCTTCGTTTCTAATCCTTATCCTATCTTTCATGCAAATGAGGCTAGGCGAGTTGTCTCTGTTCTTCATTCTGTATATAAATGAAGATGTCTAATCTTGTCACCTTGTGAGGAGGGGTTGAGGTGGGTCTCCCAAAGCTCTTCACTGTTCTCTGGAAGTCCTTTCTCTGACTGGTTTTGGTTCAGAGACTGGTGAGGGGTTTCTTCCATGAGTCAGACAGGCTAGATACTGTGCCCTTGTTCCCCAAAAACACAGAGCTGACTGGTATCAGTATGTTCTTCCAGTGGTCAATGAAACAAGTCTTCAACCATATCTTCATTCACATAGCGTACAAACAGTAGCAAAATAGCTAGATTAGCTTGTTCTGTTATCTGGTACCACTGAGAACAGTCTGGATCCATCCTCTTTGGAACCCCCCTTCAGGTAGTTGAAAGCAGCTATCAAATCTCCCCTCATTCTTCTCTTCTACAGACTAAACAATCCCAGTTCCCTCAGCCTCTCCTTATAAGTCATGTGCTCCAGCCCCCTAACGATTTCTGTTGCCCTCCACTGGACTCTTTCCAATTTTTCCACATACTTCCGGTAGCGTGAGCCCTAAAACTGGACAAAAATGTTCCTCCCCGATCTCCTCACCTGTCCCCTTTCTGGTTTGTTACACACAGTAGCTGTGTCTTGTCTTAATTTGAATTTTAAGATCCTTTGGGAAGGGTCTGTTTCTCCTTCTGTGTTTGCAAAGGGTCCAGCAAAAGGGGCCCTGAACTGGAGCGGAGCCTCCGGATTGTTCCACAACACAAATAATGATAATAAATTATTAACACACTAATGCAGGCAAATCAGGGCCTCCCCCTTCCCTTGACTTCAGCTACAGATGAAGATCAAATCATGCCTGCCAGCTACAGAGTGTTAGTAACTTGAACACAGGTGGACATGGCACTGCCTGGCAGGAGAATTCCTTCAGTCTCATTTCAGTGCTTAACAACCCAGGTGTTCCACACTTGAATAATACTCCTGATTAGCTGGATGAGCAGGAATCCGAACGCCCTCCAGCTGGGGCACTCCTGGAAAGTCTGACTCAGCCTGGAACATTCGATTTCAATATCACCTGGGAGAGATTGGGAGGAAATGAACCAAGAGGGAGAGAACTAATCCAGTGCAAACACTAATCCAGTCTCTAACCCAGACTAAAACACTGCTAGGGTTGCAGCTAGCATGGGATGTGAAGGGTAACAAGAAGGGTTTCTACAGGTATGTTAGCAATAAGGAAAAGATCAGGGAAATTCTGGGACCCTTAATGAATTGAGGAGGCAACCTAGTGACAGATGATGTGGAAAAAACTGAAGTACTTCATGCTTCTTTGCCTCAGTTTTCACAGACAAGGTCAGCTCCTAGAGTGCTGCACTGGGAAACGCAATAAGGGGAGGAGGTGACCAACCCTCAGTGGTGAAAGAACAGGTTAAGGACTATATAGAAAAGCTGGTTGTTCACAAGTCCATGGGTTCAGATCTAAGTCACCCGAGGGTGCTGAGGGGATTTGCTCATGTGTTTGCAGAGCTATTGGCCATTATTCCTGGCTGGGATGATTTAGTTGGTGTTGGTCTCTGCTTTGACCTCCTGAGGTCTCTTCCAACCCTAATATTGCATGATTCTATGATTCTAAGACAAGGTGGAAAACTGAGCTGGGGAGAAAACTGTTGTCGTGGCTGTAGTTTTTAGCTGTTTCATTAATAAATTGTTCTTAGTTAAGAGAGCCTCTAATTCCACTAATCATGAGACACAAATAGCCTCACCACATTTAACACAACACAGAGAAGAACTGCCGTTTCCTGCCCAGAGAAATGATGCTGAGGTGTGTGTGTCAGGAATCCCAATTCCGCTAACATGGGGATAACGCCGTCTTGCAGCCTAGCTAAGGAAGTTCTAGATCTAGTGATGAAAAGCGTCATGTAGAGCGAATATTAGACTCAGCTTCACTGTTCAACTCCAGCCCCTGGGCAATGGGTGCCCTGTAGTTCCAGATAAGGTGCCGTGCACATGTGTAAATTGTCGGCTAATAGAAACTGCACTGTTTATCTCCCTCCCTGTGAGCCACCGACTCCACCCCGGCCTCTCCCGAGCAACTCACCTTCCCAGATAACCCAGAGGCTTATCCTTCTGCCTCTCTCAGCTCTTGTCCTTCTAGCTTCAGAGGTGATCCATGGCGCTGCCCCCGAGGCCTGGCTTACAGCAAAGGTCTCCTAGCCCATCCCCACTGCAGGGACCCCGCCTGCTACAGACTCCCAGTCGGGAGGAACAAAAGGAAACCAAACTAAAGAAATAAGCCACATAATGGTGTCTTCCGGCGGGTCTTTGTAGCTGAGCTTCAGGGACCATAATCCATATGATGCACCACCTCACCCGCCTGCCACACAACCCTGCTCCCAACCGTCAGCTTCTTTTATATGAATTCCTGGCTTCCCTCTCCACTTCTCATTCACCTGCCGGCCGCAGAGCCCAGATGTGGGGGGGGGGGGGGCGGAGGGAGTTTGAGATGATGTAGACAATTTATGAGGTTGAGGAGGAGAGGAGCGAGCAAAGGGTTGTGAATCTCGGGAAAGTGGCAGAACAGAGGTAGGGCCTTAGGGAAGAGGGGTGGAAAAGGAGGGAGCAGGGACTTGTGGGAATACTTGGGACAGGGGCTGGGATCTATTGGAAAGAGCTGGGGCTGTGGGCAGAACCTTGGGGAAGACGGGGGGGAAGGGCACATGGCCTCAGCGGTTCAGTTACCAGCCATTAGACAGGTTGCAATCCTGTAAGTTAGTGATGTGTATAGAGACCTATTCCTCAGTTTGTTATGTTGACACAGCGCAGTAGAGCCAGGAAAGGATTTAATGTCACTTTGACTCTCCAGTCAGTGATTGAGGGAAGTGGGCCCAGCAGAATGTCACCAGCCAGCTCTGCATGGAGCTCGGTCTGAAAGCCAGAGAACCAGGAGAAAACTTTAGGCCCCTTCAGGAGTAAAGAGCCGGAGCAGCCTGCTCCGGATCTGTTTGGTCCTCACCCCATAGATGATGGGGTTTAGTGTGGGTGGCATCAAGCTGTACATGTTGGCAATGAGAACATGGAAATGCCCAGGCACAGTCTCGGCAAACCGGTACGTGAGGGAGATGAAGAGCCCTGGGATGTAAAAAGCTAAAATGACAAAGAGGTGGGAGCTGCAGGTCCCAAAAGTCTTGAACCGGGCGTCCTTTGTGGGGAGGTTGAAGATGGCCCTGAGGATCTGGCTATAGGACACGGTGATAAAAATCCCATCCAGACCCATCACTCCGAATAGCACAAAGAGGCCATAATAACTACTGACACGCGTGTCAGCACAGGCCA
Source organism: Dermatemys mawii (assembly GCA_007922305.1). Lineage (NCBI taxonomy): Eukaryota > Metazoa > Chordata > Testudines > Dermatemydidae > Dermatemys > Dermatemys mawii. Next base: position 134,383 of record ML679193.1, read on the forward strand.
GATTCAATATGGCAATGTTTGTACAGTACGGCTGGGGGATGATGTTCGTTCTGCAATATGGCCACTGCCATGCCAATAAGGGAAAGGGCAGTACGACCACACAGCCACGCAGCACCACGGCCAGGCCAATCTTGGCTACCATAGGGTTTGTCAGGATGGTGGAATGTCTCAGCGGATGGCAGATGGCCACGTAGCGATCCAAAGCCATGGCCATGAGGATCCCAGACTCCATCTCTAAGCAGCAGCTAAGGAAGTACATCTGGGTGAGGCAGGTACTGAAATTGATCTCCCTAGAATTGAACCAGAAGATGCTCAGTGATTTGGGTAGGACGGATGTAGTCAGGACAAGATCGGTGATGGCCAGCATGCAGAGGAAATAGTACATGGGCTCATGGAGGCTCAGCTCCATCTTCACAATGAACAAGATGGTGAAGTTCCCCAAAATGGCTATGGCATACATGGTGCAGAAGGGGATGGAGATCCAGACATGGGCCGCCTCCAAGCCAGGAATGCCCTGCAGGATGAAGGTGGAGGGGTTGGTGAAGTCGGTTGTGTTGGAACATAACATGGAGTAGGGGAGACGGTGTCCAACTCTGAGGCAGAACGGTGTCTCCTGCATGTACCGTACGTTCTCCTGGTTTCCTGTATGTGCCCAGGCTCTAGGGTGATGGTCGCAGTACAAATGCCTGGATGGAGAGACAATGTTAATTTGAGACACTCAATGTATCACTGGACGCTGTTCTCATGGGTGAAGCAACTTGGTTGCTCTTCACACACTGAAAAATGACATTTCCAATATTCAGGTAAATGAATTGTGAACACGGGACTCTACTAATGCCAATTCCATATTTTATGGTGCTCCCTGCCTCAATATTTCCTATTCATCGTGGTGTGGGAAAACTTAATAGGCACCAGCAGGAAACAGGAGTGTGGATACTGGATATCCATCATCGATCCTAACTCCAATGAAACGTAGGCCAGAGATCCCATGCCGTAGGGGTTCCCCCATTCACCCAGTTGCTCAAAATCTGAAAAAAAAACCACGACGTTTTGAGAAAACAGGTACCAAAGGGACATGTCCGAACTAGAAGACACCTCAGGGGAAACACCTGGGCATCATTGATAGCGGGTCGGTGGAAATACCTGCTCATTGACAGCAGTGGCTAAAACAAAGATAATGTTTGAATGCTTATGTGACAGTGCTGTTCCTGGTGGGACACAACTGAGAGTGCCAAGTCAGGACAAATTGCTTCCAATAGAGCAGTTATATCCCAAAGGTGGGGTTTCTCCATCTCTAAGGCAAACCAAACCAGCTAAATAGAAAAGACTTTGGTTTCGCCCCACTGGCTAGCCACAAGTCACACAAGCAATTCCCATAGACACTCCAGTTATTCAGTATCACCAGCAGCAGCCACCTGTCCTGGGGACAAATGGTTATGAAAACCAATACCCCAAATAAAATAAAATGATTCTCCCAATTTCAAAGAATCAGGCTCCAGAGCCAGGTCAATATACAAATCAGATCTTACCCACAAATCACGCTGTTTCCAACCCTTTAGAATCTAAAATCTAAAGGTTTGTTATACAAGGCAAAAGATATCGGTGAGGATTAGAAATGGTTAAAAGAAATCAATTACATGCACTGATAGCACAGTTCTTGGTTTAAGCTTGCATCAGCGGTAGAATAAACTGCTGGTTCAAATCCAAGTCTCTGGAATACATCCACAACATGGATGGGTCTTCAGTCCTTTGTTCCAAGCTTCTGTGTGTAGCAAAGTCCCATCCAGAGGTAGGAGCATGACTGAAGACTGGAAACTGAAGTCAAGATGGAGGGGCTGCAGCAGCTTTATTTATAGTTTTCCCCCATGTGCAAGAATCTCTTTGTTTTTGCTGTGAAAAGTACAGCCCCATGGAGTTCTGGAGTTACAGGGGCATATCACATGACCATGCATGACTCAGGATTTCCAGGTGGCAGCCATTGCCCACCATTTATCTTTCCTGTCCTCCGCTAGACTTCTCATGTGGATTGGAGCATTCCAAGCTCCCACTGAGTCCATTGTATAGCTGATAGTCCTTAATGGGCTGTCAAGCAGCATAAGCAAAGCTGACAACCAGTGGTTTTGAATGTCCCCAACAGCAGAGCACAATATTTGGAAACATAGTCAGTACAGAGCCAATATTCGTAATTTTAACTACAAAAACGATAGATACATACCAATGGCATAGTCATAATCAGCAGATAATAACCTGGTCGTAGACACCTTATATGAACCCCTTTACATAAGATTTTGTGCCCCTACAGGACCTTGGATGCACCAATGATCTATATGATCCCAGATAATTTCAGTAACGTGACAGCCTAAGGAATGGGATGGAAAATACCCTGCTCTGGACATGCACTCAGTTTTGGTCACTCAGTCTGTATACAGGATATAGCTGATAGAAATGGGATTTCCGAAACAGACTATGAGAATGTGGGAGGCTGCCATCAGCGGACTGAAAAGTCTGTGACTGTTTAGTTTAGAGAAGAGACAGAAGGGGGCTTATGATAGAGGGGAGGAAAATAAAGTTTGGAAATGATAACATTCAAATGGACAAATAGAGAACAGTTCCCAACTGGTAATATCCATAGACACATCATGTTTTGAAAGGGTTAATTCTCCTAAGCTAAAGCTAATTATAAAAAAAATTGATAGGGAGGAAAAATTTTGAGAGAAAAATGTGAATGAGAAATCGGTATTATTTACAAAGTGTTTATTAGATACCTAAGAAGCCACAATTCACATTAGTTTATTAGATACCTAAGAAGCCAAGAGCGTGAACAACACTGGCTGAAAACTCTGTTCAGTGGCAAAATGAAGGTAGCAGACAGAGGGGAAAAAAGCAATATATATATCTATTCACACACACACACAAATAACTGGCTCTGTAAGCTAGTGGAGAAAAGCAAAGCAAAGTCCAATGGCTGGAAGATGAAGCCAGACAAATACCAGCTGGAAATTAGGGCGAATTTTTTAGCCCAGCAAGTGATGAACATTTGGAACAAACTGCAAAGGGAAGTGGTGGATTCTCCTGCAGATCCAGGCTGGATTATTTTACTGCAAGATCTGCTTGAGGACTCGTCTCCACTTAAAATGCTACAGTGGCGCTGCCTTAGCGCTTCAGTGTGGACACTACTTATATCAGTGTCAGGGGTTCTTGTGTCAGCGTAGGTAATCCACCTTCTCAAGAGGTAGTAGGTAAATGTGTTGAAAAATTCTTCCATTGACCCCATGTGAACTATATCAGGGCTGGGTCGATATAGCTCCATCTCTAAAGGGTGTGGGTGTTGTTGCTGTTGCAAAAAAAAGCAAATGTAATTTTTGGATGCATTAGCAGAGGCATAGGATACAAGTGAAAGGAGGTGATAGTGTCGCTGCCCTGGATGCTGGTTAGTCCGCAGCTGGAGTACTGTGTCTAATTTTGGTCACCAGCATACAGGAAGGATGTAGAGAAACTGGAAATGATCAGAGGCAAGCAACAAAAATACTGTAAGGGATGGAATTGAAGCCATGTGAGCAAAGGTGGAAGGAACATGGTATGTTTAGTTTGGAAAAGAACTAATTCAGGGGGACATGGCCACAGTCTTCCAGGATTTCAACAATTTCCACTCCACCATCAACCTCGGCCTGGACCAGTCCACACAAGAGATCCACTTCCTGAACACTACAGTGACGATAAATGATGGTCACATAAACATCACCCTATACTGGAAACCTACTGACTGCTATTCTTACCTACATGCCTCCAGCTTCCATCCAGACCACATCACATGATCCATTCCAAGCTCTAAGATACGCCCGCGTTTGTTCCAGTCCCCAGACAGAGACAAACACCTACAGGATCTCTATCAAGCATTCTTGAAGTTACAGTACCAACCCGGGGAAATGAAGAAACAAATTGACAAAGTCAGAAGAGTACCCAAAAGTCACGTACTACAGGACAAGACCAACAAAGTACATAACAGAATGCCACTAGCTATCACCTACAGCCTCCAACTGAAACCTCTCCAGTGCATCAGCAAGGATCTGCAACCTATCCTGAAGGACGATCCCTCAGTCTCACAGACCTCGGCAGACAGGCCAGTCCTCGCTTACAAACAGCCCCCCAACCTGAAGCAAATATTCAGCTGCAACTACACATCACACATCAAAAACACTAACCCAGGAACCAATCCCTGCAACAAACACCGTTGCCAACTCTGTCCACATATCTGATCAAGGGACACCATCATAGAACCTAATCACATCATCCACACCATCAGGGGCTCATTCACCTGCACATCTACCAATGTGTGATATATGCCATCATCTGCCAACAATGCCCCTCTGCCTTGTACACTGGCGAAACCGGACAGTCTCTATGCCAAAGAATAAATAGACAAAGATCAGACGTTAAGAATTATAACATTCAAAAACCAGTAGGAGAACACTTCAACATCCCTGGTCACTCAGTAACAGAATTAAAAGTGTCAATTCTTCACAAACAAAAATTAAAAGAGACTCCAATGAGAAACGACACAACTAGAATTAATTTGCAAACTGGATAACATAGAATTAGGCCTGAATAAAGACAGGAAGTGGATGACTCACTACAAAAACTAATTTTCCTTCAGCTGATACTCACACCTTCTTGTCAACCTTTGAAAATGGGTCGCCTTGATTACGTTGGCCTCATTAGCACTACAAAAATATTTTAAGCTCACTTGGTATTCACCTCTTCTTGTCAACTGGTGAGAATAGTTCACATCCACCTCAATTGAACAGGCTCATTAGCACTGACTCCCACACTTGGTAAGACAACTCCGATCTTTTCATGTGTTAGAATATATCCACTGTTAAATGCATTTTCCATTCCATGCATCTGATGAAGTGGGCTTTAGCCCATGAAAGCTTATGCCCAAATAAATGTGTTAGTCTCTAAGATGCCACAAGGAGTCCTCATTGTTTTTGCTGAAACAGACAAACACAGCTACCACTCTGAAATAAAAAAGATGGAGAGAAGTTGTTCATTCTTGCCACAGAGGGTAGGACAAGATGCAATGGGTTCAAACTACAGCATGGCAGATTTAGATTAAATCTCAGGATAAACTGCCTAACTGTCAGGATTGCCTCCCGACTCTGAACTCTAGGGTACAGATGTGGGGACCCGCATAAAAAAAGAAATAACTCCCCAAGCTTATTTTACCAGCTTAGGCTAAAACTTTTCCCCCAAACTTCTCCTGTGTCTGGACCTGGTATGCTGCCACCATCAAGTGAAAATGTCTCAAAAAACTATTGGACATGGGCCACTTGAAGCCCCTCTTTCTCTTTCCACAAAACCCCCAAACTTATTCCCTCCCTGGGAAGCTTGAGAGAAAAGCCTCGCCTGATCCTGCAAGATGTGCCCGATCCAAAACCAGGACCTTACACAATGGAAGACAAGCAGTCAGCTTCTTAAAAGAAAGATTTTAATAAAAGAAAAAAAAGAAAGGAATAAATCCCTTATAACCATCAATAGAACAGCATCTACCATAATCAACAAAAGGATTCAGAAACCAAACCTCTCCCCCGAGGCAACTTTCTCCCACTGTTGAGATCTCTGCTGAATCTTACAATATCAAGAAGCACCCAGCCAACACTCACCACTGAGAACCCTCCAAGTGATTAAAAAAAACAGATTAAACTTACTATTTGACTACCTTACTTGTTACTGGATAGAAGCTTATAGTTATAGTAAAAGAAATAGGTGTGGTTCATCCCATAGCTGACTTGAACAGAGAGAGACCCAGAGAGAAACTGAAACTCAAAATACTTTGTCTCCTGAGGAATTTCTCATTGGTCAGTTGTCCACCTCTCAGGTTACCTTTAGCTTAACCCCTTACTGGTAAACACTAAGTCTAGGCTACTTCATACTTATGACACTAACAATGGGGGATAACGGAACAGATGCCTAGGGAAATCACAGAGGTTCCTTTACTGCAGGTTTTCTAAAGGAGGCTGGACAGTCATCTGTCTTGGATGGCTTAGAGTAGACCAGGCCTTTGTCAAACACAAGAGATTCACTAATGGATGGGCCATTGTATGTGGTGCTGGACTGAAATTTCCCATGCTGGGTGTCTGCTTCCGCCTGACTTGTTTTTTGTTTCCAGCATAACATTTGAGCCGACTTCTCAAATGACGCTAGGAGAAAATCTGTGTTGCCCATGTTGAAAAATTATTAGAATTGTTCCAGTGAGGAGCGCAAACACCTCTGTGGAGATAAAAGTCAGATAACAGCCCCCGTCACCCGTTAACAACCAGAGCCCTGAAATGCAAGATGGGGAGGTGACAGAGTCTCTTCATTAACATGCAGTTGGCTCCTGAGGTTTTACTCCAACAGGGGTTTTGCCTCACTGAAGCCTGGATAAACAATGGGGCAGCGCTGCAGAATTTGCCCTTGTATTGTCCATCTACTAACACCTTTCATCCTGAAGGATCCACTGTGCCACTGAAATGCAGCCACCTTGGGGCTGGAGGCCATCAGCCCGGGAAGGCACAGCAAAGAGGGACATTTTAGAACTTGATACTGAAGAAAACTCTTCCCCTTTGGCAAGGGCACTGGGATGTCTTATGGCTGTGCAGAGCAGAAAGGACCTACAGGCCCATTCTCTATCCCCTCATGTCCAGTTTGCACTGGGTTTGTCGAGCAGGTGAGTTCCTCATCAAGAAGTGGGTACCTGTGAATCTTGAGATAGAAGCATCGTCCCTGGGAATCCCCGTCAGGTAGCCGTGTCCCACACCTCTCTCACCCCACCATCTGCAACAGCTTCCGACGCCGAGAGCTGACATAGGGGTGTGCACAGTTCATAATAGAGCTCTGTGCAGACCCAGAGGGGTTCGCTGAGTCTCTAAGGGAGAAGCAGCATCTGAATGCAAAGAGGCTTCCGACAAGCCTGTCTGGGCTTCCGTGTTCTTTATTCAGCTTCAGGAGTAAACAGTAATTAAGGGACCTTCCAAAGGGACATGCGAT